>CAJDSM010018010.1:21101-32537 GCA_903981925.1 Ostrea lurida
ATGGTCTCCAAAGACTTCATAAATAGTATCTGTAAGAAACTCATGGATGTTCTTAATATCTACTTCAGAGTACTTGTGTGGGCAATCAGAGTGTTTTCTAACAAAATATGCGTCTTGTTTCCCAACAAGAAATTCGTATTTTCGGGTGCCGTTTTGGTTTAAAAAGCAATTATGTATAATAATCTGAAAAAACTAGATTTTAATTTATCGATGAATTGTTGTATAAAGTGTGGAGAAATCATACGTTTTGATGCATTCAATTTTAGAAAATTCTTGTGACTTTAGGTTTTCCAAAAGCTCTTTATTTTTTTGAGAATCCACATCTGATTAACACCACTTCTGGAATATGTAGTGGACCAGTATCTCTGAAGAGACTCTTTAATAGCTGTTAGTAATTTAGTTAAAAGTAAAGAAATACATGTAGGCTTGGAACCAGCGATGTATCTTTGTTTGTAAGGATATCATAACTTCCCGTGAAGAAACGAAATAAAGGTATTATACATGTTCGTTTGATTGATTGATTAACGAATGTTCCAGCGACAATATTTCATGCCGAGACGTGTCAACTTTCTCTGAATCATCGCTGATAGTGACAAATCAAGGTAAGGTATCAGCATTTTGCTCCCATCTGCCGTAACACGGGTTCTCAACATTCACCGTTACATGGAACCTCGATTTTAAAGACCCAGTACTATCTATTAATTGATTTGGGTCTAAAGCACATTAATGCATGACCTTTTATTTTTTGGAATTGTGGGAAATGTAAAACTAATAAAATCTATATCGGGCAATATTGTAGGAGGCATCTGGTTACGGACTAGATCATGTCGGTCAAACTGGAGTTTTTCCATGCATTTTTTAAAAATATTTTGTGTGTGTGTTTTATGTTTAATTACTTTTTCCTGTCATCTATTTAACTTCTCTTTTCCCCCTCTCTTAGCTTTGAAAAAAGTTGCAGATGCAAAACAGCCAAAGGAACAAAGAAAAGTAACTCGAAAGAAACCTTTGCCCTTGTGTAAACGTACATGTACATTGTAGCCTTGTATAATCGTTATTCTTTGACACGCCATGTATAGCGTTAATCTTGGTTGGACTTGTAGTTTTAATGATAAAAGCTTTCAGGGCTTTATTTCTACATCTAAATGTTATCTAAAAACCACTGGGTGCTGGAGGTCGGGTATACACCTCTCAAATGTATATCAATCACTCGTCCTCATGTCGAGATATATTAGATTCATTTCTCAACAGTGAATCATAAAGTGGACGATCGTACACCTCTCTCTGTACATGAATTGTAGAAATGTGTGGAAGCTGTGCTTCGGACGGAGATCACCGTCCTTCAACAGAAGTATATTTAGACAAGTTCTTGAAATACATCTTCTCACCCATCCTTTTTTGTCTTGGCATCATCGGACTAATAATGCTATTCCTGGGTAAGTATTGTTGATGGTTTGCAATGAATTAGTCTAGAGTGTTATTAACTGGAGTATTCTAAATATTTCACTAATAATGAAATTCGGACAAATTATTTAGATTATAAACATTTCTCTTTTACAGTTGACAAAGTTAAGTGTTATGGCAATTCTTCTTCGAGGATAAGCCAAGCGGAAGAATTTTGTTGGATAGATTTTACCGAGGCTATGAAGAATGGCAACGTATGGCTGGAGAAAAATAAACTCCCACATAAACTTTTCCCAGTTCTTATCATCGGCGAATCTGCAAGTGTTCTTTTGCCCATAATTCTCTGGTATTGGTGCTATGGGCGCCTTGTTAGTGATGATGTCAATTCAATACTAGATCACGTAAACTGTTTAACAGATGCATACGGTCGCTATGACAAAGGGACCCATCTGACTGTATCTGAAAACCTTCACAACAATCTCGATAACTATCTCCAGTTTTTCATATATTTTCTAACAACACGAGCACGATCAACGTACATATCTTTTATAGTGAAATGGTTGTGCTTGATTTTCATACTGTGCGGTTGGGTTGTTGGTCAAATACTGATTCACAGGAATTTTGAATTTGCGATTTTCCTAGATAAGTTCACATGTCTGTACAACACTGGTGCGCAGAGCGTTGCTACATGTACATGTACCATTGCTACCTCCACTTACATGAGAGCTGTCTGGTTTATCAATATTGTCGTGACGTCTGTGTTGATCATCGCAACAGTGGCATATGTAATTGATTTGTTAAGACCAAAGCTCTACGAAAAGACTTTCCTGTACAACTCTATTCCTGGTTGTATGGATCGACGATTGGCTCTTTGTATCAACAAATTCTATAGAGTTCAATACGTGTCTCTAATTGCTAAATTTTGCGAAATGAACTGCCATATTCTCTCTGATGTAGGACGCTGTAAGACTTTGGCTAGGAAGTATGCATTACTGGAAGGAATTTCACCCGGAAGAGAAAGTATAGTGGACAGGCATTATCCTGTTATTCAGCCTTACCAGCTGGACAGATTCGCAATTCAATCAGAACTACACTTTCTTAACATTCAGCTAAATACTGCTAAGAAGAATAATAAAAATGTAAAAGAGAAAGATGAAAAAGACAATAAATCTGATAGAAATTCAAAGCTGAGTACTAAACGAAAGAGAAAAATTAAACCAAATTCACCCAGAAAAGCAGACCAGTTCAGATTTATACCACCCCATATCTTAAACAGAACTTTGTACAAATTCGCAAAAGATTCTCCGCGAAGTCTTGACCAATCTCCAATAACACACAGGAGCAACCAAAGTCGACTAACGCTGGAAGATTTAGAATTCCAAACCTCGACTCCAGAAAACGGGACGCTGTCGAGAAGTTTCATGACGTCACTTGAATCCAGTAGGATACACGGAAACCGCTTTTCTCCGAATGCTACTCCGGTCTACCCAATCAACAGCGTCCACCCAATGCATCCGGCCCGCACACGAGAGCTAGATCCTAACGCTATCCGACTTTATACGTCTCATACTTCGTAGGAATGCGAAATGAGGTCATGGAAGCCGTAAGGACACTATAGCTTTCATCTCCATCACACGTTTTAGTGCGATTAAGGACGTACACTACATCGTCATAATGTCACTACACTGTACATCGTCATAATGGCCGAGGTCCTTATAAAACATGAATGAAAATATATGAATATCCGTAATATTTGTACAAATCCCTGGTTTATGTTGAATTAGATTATATAGATAGATAAATACCTGTGCATTGGTATGTTTAGTGAAATACATGTACATGTATACCTTTTGATAAAATGTACGCACTGGAGTTTTTCTTTATACACTGACTAGTAGTGAGAAAATGAATATCTTATAACGTTATAAAATGTTGTACACTGTACTTGTATTGATGGTGTTAACATTACAAAAGATGCAAAACTACGGCGAGTCTCAATAAAGTAATTTAGAAGAAAATACCGTGCCATATCTTGCATGAGGTTTGTCAAACAATCCTCAAATTAACAACTCATACCTGTATCCGCCGCCGCAGCTCAGTCGGCAAACGCTTTGTGGACTGGCATATATCTTACTCTTTAATAATTTTGGACATTACCATTGGTTTACATCAATCACGTGAAGACCATGGATATTCCATACATAGTCAGTAGAATTCCATCCATAGTCAGTAGGAGCCATTACTCCTTATACACGGTTAAGAGATGAGTTATTTTCCGTCTCAAATTTGTTTTCAAAGCGTCTGACTACTCAAATGAATAAACTCCGGTCGTCGAAATGAATTCTCAACGGCCAAATAAGTTAAATGTGGAACTCGAATAATTACGTAAACTACGAAATTTTCTAACGTCACTTGTTTGTGACGTCATAGTTGCTTCAGGTCAAAGTGCATCATGTAGTGATTCATCAACATGCAAGTTTTATACATTATGCTATTTAGAAAAAAGGCAGTCGGTAAGATATATTCGTTACATGGTTTGTAGTTGACCTAATATGGTTTATACATGGTCAGTAAATCTCCATATGGGGCCTCGAGCTCTGCTCTCGCCCATACGGAATTTACTGACCATGTATAGACCATATTGTCAACAAAACCATGTAACTAATAATATGGGATGGGTTTAAGACATGGAACTTTATAACTGGTAATTAATTTTTCCATGGAACCTTTGAGGACGTGTTGCACTCTACACATTGAAGAGTTCTAATACGTGTACTGTATATTGTAACGTGTCAAGGGGGTCCGTACCCGGTTGATTCCAAGATCTGGGGATTTTGATAAATTCAATAAACTACTAATTTTCCTCTTTCAAATGATTAGATAAAATGATTAATATGGTTTTCCTCTCTAAAATGATTTTATATACTATGTATTGGGGTCTACCCTTACTTAGGGGAAATCACGCGTGGTCGGCCTCTAAGCAGTAAACGTTTAATTGGTAAGCCTGCCTTATTCAGGCAAAACTTAGCAGCAAGCCCTACCCTACAACTAATATAGGCTGCAAACCCCAGAAGCAGCAGTTACTGTGTTAATGCCTTATTCAGGACGGACAGTCGACTGCGTACCTCTGAATCCGTACACCCTCCCTAACCAAAGAAGACGACGAAATAGGCGAACCTCTAGGTCAACCCCTAAATGCTAGCCACTTTAACAGTGGTCAAGTCTTCTAACGAAGGGTCTAATATTAATAATCCAAATGTGGCAAGCCTCTAATATAGGCAATCCACCTGTGGCAAGCCTCCAATATCAGATGTATAAGGTAATCACCCGACCAAACTAACCTTTATGTGTTTTCTTCTTGGAACTGGCTTGGGCTACCGTATCACGAAAAATGATTGTTTGCAAGCTGATTTCAGCTGTTTATATACCCCTTTGTGGGTCACGTGATCACAGCGCACCCCATAACAACAGTGCATTACATTTGTAGCTGTGTAGTTGGGTTTCTAGATCACTGCTGCTATAAACCTCTTGCATCATTGAAAGTCATTACATATATATTACATGTATTATGATGAAATCAATAAATAGTTGTCCTTTCGGTATGTCTGGTGTATTAAGAAAATAAAAGATAAACTTAATCTCGTTCAATTGAAAAATACAGGAAAGGGGGGGGGGGTCTGAAATCAATTAAGTGATTTTTTATTCGAGTGATCTTCCCTTGGGTACAAATGTAGCACTATAAAATGATTTTTCAAATATTGCTTCGTTTGATGCTTTATAACTTCACTAGATGAAGTTTTGAGTCATTCGATTAGGCCAAAAAAAAATATGTTTGTTTTAGGTGACCCAACCGACCCTAAAAATATCCACCGACCCTAATTCTGTTTTCAACTTTTTTCGATTTTATTGTCACTGTACATAGAATTCAGTCGTGTATTGCGCAGTTTAATAAATATAATGGTCTTTGCTAATCTCTCTCTCTCTCTCTTAAACACATTCAATAACAATTGTAACCTTTGCATTTTTATTCTGATTTTTAAAAAATGGAAAAAAAGAGTCCTACATGTAACTACCGACCCTTTTAAAAAAAAAATGAGGTAACCTGAAACAAACATATATATTTTTCGGCCTTAACTACTTTATATGATTGAATATTGCACACTTTTTCAAACGTGTAAAACAATGGAAGTATACATGTACAATGAGAGTACAAAAATGGAATTATAAAATGAGGGTATAACAAAATAGAAACATACAATGCGGGCATAAAAAAATTGAAGGCATGAAAATGGAATTATAAAATGAGGGCATAAAACAACGGAACCATACAATGAGGGTATAAATCAATGGAATTTTACAATGAGGGCATAAAACAATGGAAATCTACAATGTGGTTAGAAAACAATGGAAGCATACAGTGAAGGCATAAAACAATGAAAACATAAAACGAGGGTATAAAACAATAGAAACATACATTGAGGGTATAAACCAATGGAAGCATAAACGAAGCGATAAAATAATGAAAGTATAAAATGATGGTCTAAAACAATGGAAGTATAAATTGAGGGCATAAAACAATGAAAACATACAATGAGGGTGTAAAACAAAGGAAGTATACAATGAGGGTCTAACAATGGAAGCATAAAACGAGGGCACTCAATTAATGGAAGCATAAAGTAAGGGTATAAAACAATGACAGCATGGGATGTATTGTATAGGCCATGTTCCACATCATACATGTACATCCAAACTTCACATTTTGTCCTTATCCTCGTATTTTGTAATGTAAATTGTCTTTTTGATATTGGTTTTTGGAATCAAAGGCCAATGTTAATATCGAAAAACAAATGAAAATGAAACAGCATTTTGAAAATACCTCTTCTCTAACAAGACAAAATGAAATCACAAACACCTTTTCTTTTTACTATTCTTGAAAACACTAGACAAAGATAAAAGCATGGGTTTATATGTCCAGTAAATCGAGGGCGCTGCTGATGTAATGTGATGTGTGCTAACGGATGCTTTAGTACTGTACTGTAGTCAGACATTGTTTCATCGTAATACAAATACGCCATTCTGATTGTATTAAGACAGTAAAATCACCATTTAACCTGTGCATATTACACAAATTACCACATTTAAAAAGGTAATTAGCTTTCCAAACGAAACCCAAGGCGCGATTTTATCGCTACATATACTCAACAATTTCTTCAACGATAAAACATTAGCCAGATTTCATTGGATTATACAGAATGCTAATTGAATTACACCAGGCTCTCGGTGTCTTTTGAATTCTCGAAGACACATTGGCTGCATTCTAAGGTGCTATCGAATACATGATTTTGTAACTGATAAAAAGAGTATTAAATCAATTCCTTTCCCTTGTTCTTGCGCGAGATATTTTCTTTGTGTGTTTTAAGTGAGAAAACACTTTTGGTTTTGACACTGATAAGAGACATTTAACACTAAGGATATACGTTCGACTCCAGTATATTAGCGCTAAAGTTTATACACTTGACAATACACTTACGAATAAGTAAAATATTAAAACATGGTGCTTTTCCCACATCTAGATAAATAGCATCAGAAATCAAGGACAGTGTTTCGAGAACAGAGTGAAAATGTTCTTAAAAACATATCGTTGCATGATTTATTGCAATAATTAATTCATGGAGAATCTCTCCATTGGTAAATTTAAAATGTTCTGACATATTGAGGATCAAACCTCAAACAAATAGCAACGTTGAGACTAACTTAGTTTATGATTAAATCGAATTGTTTTGAGGCTGAAACATTTTTTCATATACGTCTTACATACACAGTACTAGTATTTTATTGAATAATTTAAATCAAAGTACTTAAAGTTCCGAAACGAGGTGACGAACGACACTAAATGTCAAAAAAGATACCAATGGGGTATGTACTGTATAACATATTCTGTTTCATTCCAATGGGGCTCCAAAAATCTTGAAAACTGAAAATAAAAAGGAATTTTAAAAACCTTCAATATTTCTTGAACAGCGAGTAAAGTGGGATCAGCGTACATGTAGTTCTTCTAGAATCCTCTTCGATAAACAAGCATTACGTGATCAGCTCTCATTTTTATACATGTACTTTGTTTAAAGGTGTTTATACTCGTGTCTATGTTTCAGTTTGAAACAAAGTATAAAAGTAAGAGAGTAACGGCGATCTGATCACGTTATGTTTTATTCTCTTTAGAGAAGAAGACAGGCATAGCCTAGTGGATGTAAGCTATGCCTGTCCACTTCTCTAAAGAGATTAGTAATGTTTGTTTATCGTGGAAATGTACATTTTTATAACACTGAAAGATCTGCAATGAATTACACCCTTCATTTTAAACACACCCCTACTATGGAAATTTCATCATTCCTTTCTCGATTTTGTCCAATAAATTTTCACCCCGACAATTAATTATTTCTTTCGATTCATTCTTGATATAACCAATCACGCAACACCTCTGCTAAATACGTTCGGGTCACACATCTTTCAACAATACACAAAATACTAGTACCATAATACATGTATAACTAGTTTTCATTGTTCATAAAACAATGCTGATAAAACTGAGATTTTCCCCTTTGATAGAAAGCATCTGTTTTAGGAATAATCCAATGCACTTCCGAATGAACTCTATTTTTAGAGCCCATGAATAAAAGTAAACATCAGAAATCGGATATTTTCTACCACATTTTGAAATTTAACAGGGACAAATTCTATATCAGATCGCAGTGTAAAGTTGCTATTTTTCATTTTCTTCTGGGAATTGAGTTGTAAGAGTTGTAATATTTAAAAAAAAATATATAAAATGAAAATCGTAGTAAATCGGCTGTTCGCCATTTTTTGCTGGACGCTGACATAAAGATTACAGTGCAATTTTTTTTTTCATAAACAGGCATGAATTTGAATAACTGTTCGGTGCTACTGCAGCTAAATACAGATTGTGTATAACCATGTCTCTAAGGTATTTTAACATATAATAAACGCACTTTTATGACTCAGTCTGTTATTTGGGTTATTCTAAATTGTTATGATATATGAGACTTTTTCTCTCACTATGATGATTAAATGATCGCTAACAGAGCATATTTTTAAAACGAGTTTGTGATATATGAATAAAAATCTATTAAAATGTAAAGCATTGATCAACACTAGGTCTGAACAAATAATAAACACCCTCAACAAGTGCTGGATGCTCCCCAAACTGCATGAAGACAAAGATAACGAACATAGATCAGATGCCTAGGAGGAGTAAGCATCATCTTTCGACCGCTCACATCCGCCGTGAATCCAACTGATGCAAAGACCAAGTAAACGGAGTTAATCTGTAGTCAATAACGGCTTAACAGTTGCTGTGAAACACGTCAGACAGCATTTTACCCAATAGCAGGTCATTCTAAATGGCAAACCAAATAGTTATAGCAAACATAGAATTTGCAAAATGCCTTGCATCTTTTAATATTTTCGTTGACTGTTGTTAACTAAAGCAACATGTTACTGTATGTAGCTACTAGTTACAGGATTTTTACAAGCGGGGAACGCAAAAGTAGCATGGGTTATCGTCAGTTATAGGGAGGCAGCAACAAGTGGTAAAACCACAGTGGTGCATTTTATGACCTTCTTCCATCAGTGACGTTTGATTCACGAGTCTTGATCATCTTAGTTTAGGGCAACAAATTCATTGTGAAATATTATATATCTGATATGAGATACCTGGCACTCTATATTTTTCGGAAATAGTTTGGTGGACTGTGGTGTAAACCACTATGTGGCATTGGGTGACCTTTGGCTGTGGATACGGCATGACAGCTTGTGGGTTCTAGATCAAATTGGGAATCATGTGAATTATTGTATACCAAGTCTATGGACTAACTTCAGGTGAAACTTAATGTTTCGGACAAGGTTAAAACCACGATGTGGATTTTTGGACCTTAGACTTATTGACCATTTTGGCTCAAGGTATCGAGCGTAGATCTTTGGATTAGACTAAGTTTGTGAGGTTATTATTTTATATACCCACAATCGATCCATCCAGGTGAAATTCATTATCGGCTTGGACAAAGTGAAAGAACCACTGTGCAATTCGTAGACTGGAATTTACCAGTGATTGGTTTCAATGTCATGATTCCTGGATGATTTAGAGACCGGCTTATTATTCAAGATATTGACTGTAGAAAATTTATTAAATGCACATGTCCTCAGTGAAAAACTTAGCGTTCCGCGAGATAAAAGTGAGGTACAACCGAAAGAGTGCAATAGGTTGAACTTATGAACTGTGGTTCTCAAGGTCATGAACTTTCTTGTGTCACTGAAATCTACAATTCGGTGAAAAAATATTTTTATCAAGGGGCCTTATGCAACTCAAGTGAACAAATTGGAGTATAGACGACCAAAAGGGTTTATAGTTATTAAAACCATCAACGATAGTTTTGTATAGAGTGACCTTGACCTTTGGCCAATAAACCTTGGGTCAAGGTCATGACGACTTCCTTTTTAGGTCAGGGCATACACTTGTGAATATTATTGATATTTATTTCTACTAATAAGGGATCAAGAGTTATGAATTTGGCTCGGGAAAACTTTCCTTGCCCAATGTTTGTATTTTATAGATTAATGTGTTATAGTGATTGAATTGAACAGATAGATGTTGGAAATGAAGGCATGGACCTTCCTTAGGGCAGGGCAGTTCAATTTCTGTGAATATATATATCAAAATCTACAAAGAGGACTGAGAGTTATGAGCCGACAAAATACTTTGCAGTCGTTAAAACTACTCACAGCTTGGTTTAAATGAAGTAAGTGTTCCTTAGACCTTTGACCAATAACTTTGGATCATGCGTCAGACTTCTTAGGTCAGCAGAACAATTCTGTAGAAATATTATTCAGATATACAAGAGTTTTATTCAGATCTACAAAGAGGTTCAGGTGTTGCCACCCCGGACAAGCTATTTCGGACGGACGCCGTACGGACGGACAACGACAAAACATAGACGTCCCGTCTGAAGACGGGCGTATAAAAAACTGATCATACACAGAACAAGCTCTTGTGTATCTTATAACTTGAGATATATACACACCACATGCAGGTGATGATGGAATGTTGCCACATAAATATGTAAATATGGGAAGTTGACGATGGAAAAGCTAAAGTCGTCCCGTTTGTCATAAAGATTGTCACTGAGTTGTTAGTTTGCCGTTAATGTCTATGCCCAATAACATCCAAGTACGAAACAGATATGGAAGACTCTGTGGTATCTTTTATTATTCCTTCGGTCCCCATTGCGTTTGTTTACAATGGGCAATTTATTCTTGAAAGCGTTTCCGTGAGCATGGATATTTTTAAAAGATACCAAACGACTTCAGGAATCTGGAATGACAAGACGATCTATTTCGAGTAACAGACATCAATCAAAAAAAGGTTACAATCTTAAACGGAATTTTATAGCAACTAATGAAAATAATATAAGTGCTGAACACTCTTACAGCGCCCCCGATGATGATTGCTGAACTAGATATTTCCGGCAATGTTGAGACCGAAACAACATACCTGTTTCGTAATAATGAATGGAAATCCGGTAGACGTATTGTTGTGCAGAAAATATGTTTTACTGTCGATGTAAACTTCCGGTACATCTAAGCAACACAAATAGGACAAGGCAGTATATTGTACATAAAATGTGAAATTGAACTGTGTCAAACTGTATCAGATGTCGCGATTGGAAAGATGAGGGGAAAATGGATCTTATGACATCACGGATAAACTTGGAGGGATGAGCAACGGATGCAAGGAAATTTATTATTAGGGACGAATCACGGACGAAATTTTTCGTTTTAATAATTGACGGAATGTCATTCACCTGTTACACTTACTTGTCTAATCAATATCTGTGAAGAATACTGATGAAATATCGAACGTTTTTCTTATGCAAGGCCTCATGTTTCGAGTTACCTTGACTTTTACTAAATGACCTTGAGTTAGCTTGATATGGAACCCATTTTTAAACAAACTTGGTTAAA
>CAJDSM010018015.1:8734-21472 GCA_903981925.1 Ostrea lurida
ACATCTACTCGAATGGTCCTGAAAATGGTGGCTGAATGGCACTGAAACCATTACTGTATAGGTCACTTGAATGGTCACGATGTCTGAATGGTCACTGAAAACATTAATTGAACGGTCACTGAAACATTACTAGAATGGTCATAGCTGTTGAAAGGTGGCTGAAATGGTCTCAACCTGGAAGACATTTTAACTCGGAGTGTTGGTAACTGAACACACTATAACGTGAGTGGGTCTCTGAAACATGTCGAATTCTATAGCACTGAAACATTACCGAATGGTCACTTGAAATGGTGGCTGAATGGCGTCACTGAAAGGTGGCTGAATGGTTCCAACTTGAAAACATAACTGAATGGTCACTTACTGTGAAACATTACTGAATGGTCCTAATGAAACTTTTATTGAAACGGTGTTACTGAAAACTTTCAGTGATGGTCGCATGACAAAGTGACCGCATGGTCACTGAAAAATAACTAAATTTTGTAAAACAAGATAAACTGATACGGATCTGGTCACTGAATAGGACACTGCAGATAGGTTACTCTGAAAACCATCGAATAAATGGTCAATTTAGTACATGTGCAGTTCATTCAGGCAACTGATGGTAACTGAAGAAGGGTTGATTGTAAAGTAAATCCTTATCGATATTATGAAGATTAAATACATTCAGTCACCTTGTCATTCACTGAAAGGCAACACATTCCTCATACCTAATATATTTAAGAAAAGGTAAGATTAACAATCGCACAGTATCCATTAACACAGTCACGGTTTAAAAGAGCAGCATTTCTGCGAAATTGCTTTGGGTCCGTTTAAGCGATTCTAGTGTTGCAGTATACCTGGCCATTATGGACTAACAATCGATGTCTGGTGCTGTTCTCCATATCAAATTGTTAATTAACCGCCCGTTTTTTTTCACCGGACATTTTGACTACGGTAGTTATTGCCGTTTACCTGATCAATACCACAATGTGAAGTCGAAAATTAGTGTTGTATATACATGACCTAACAATTAAATAATGAAAATACTTCAAACAGCATTTGACCACAGAATAAATGTATGAGAACCTAAATCGCAATCATAAACAACCTATAATACATTTGGCCGAGTACTGACCTTTAAAAACGGAATGCTCAAACCCCTACAACAGCATCTTGTTTGTAAATAGCCCGCAATTGATTTAAAACCTGATCATTTGCAAAATTAAAGCTCTTGCGCACCAAAAATGTTGAGAGCAATTAACCCTGTAGTGCAAGTCGAAATGGATAGTCTCACATTAATATGGCGAGGTTGATCAATGGAGAAACCGAATCAGCTCCGTTTGTCATAAAGCTAAAGCTGTTATTTGCCGTTAGCATTGAATCGGATTAGATATCTATTCTACGGAGCCACGGCGTGGAGGACTTAGCGGGTGTTTTTTTTTTATTTTTGAGTCTTAAACTAAGATATTCTGGAATCGCATACAGATGAATAGGATCGAACTATTTACAATAACAATTCTCCCTCTACAGACCTTTAAAATGTCGTCAATGCACCAATACAACATAAAGGAAGGATGTATGAACTGACAATTTTTAAAAGTTGGCGTTTACTTCCGAATGACGTAGATTATCTGCTGGTCTTTCACCACTCTTATATTTAAGCTATCCTTCTTCAAACATCAATTGATTCCATAGTATATGATTGTACAAACAGATCTGAATAAAAAAAATTCATTAAAATCCAAAATTCAACAATCGCTTACAATTTTCATCACTTTGGAACTTACTTTGTTTGACGATGTAACAAAGTTGAGTCGTGCTGAGATACTTACAATTTGAAATACGCGGGGAAACGTCGACTTACGTTCTGCCAAAGGCGATTTAGCGTTCTGTCCAAAGGCGATTTACTTCTCGCAAAAGGCGGACCTTACGTTTCCCTGCCCAAATCCGCGAGACGTACGTGTTCTGCCCAATAGGTTGACGGTACGTTGCTTGTGCAAAACAAATCCAGCATGACAATCAAGTTTCTTTGGCTGCTGAATCTAAACTATTCACTTTGTTTCGCAATGTACTATGGTGACCTGTTTATAAAGCCCCCATCACACCGGACCACGATCTTACTACATCTGACTTTTCGTCTGTACCCGGGACGTTCTATAATCGAAGAACCCTGCCATACTACACTATCCGGGTCTCCGTCCCTAACCGTTCGTAGACTGAAGACCCTTAAAGAAACAAATACAATCAATCTATATAGGTCTTGCCGATTTGTAGATGGAAGACCTATAAAGAAGAAACAATCATACTATATAGGTCTGTCCGTTGTACGAAGGATAGATCTTTAGAGTAACTAAAAAGAAACTAACAAATCACTCACTGTACACTGATTAGATGATTAAGGTCTTCTCTTTTTTTTTCTCTTCTTTTTTTTTTTTTTTTTTTTTTGCTTTTTTCCTTTTTTTTTTTCGTTTCTGTTTTTCTTTTTTTTTGTTTTTGTTTTGTTCCGTTTATGAGAGGGGAAGAGAGAGAGATCCGGACGACCCCCCTTAAAAAAATAAAAAAACCTTAAAAAGAGCAACAATATAAATAAGAAACTATACATAATCACTCACCTTAGGTCTTCCCGTTGTGGACGGCGTAATAAACCCATTACAAAATTATAAAGTTTTTGCTTGTAGACGGAAAGAACATTAATAAATAATCTTGTGCGCTGCCAAAACAAAGGTCTCCGTCCTGTAATATATTGATACAGTCGTATAAGTGATGATTTTTCAAGTATAGCCGAAGTAAATCTTCAAATTTTTCTAACATAACATATTAAATCTTAACTCTTCTTACGAAGATTCGACAAAAATTATACAAAAATGATACGAAAATGAGAATTTTATAAAAAGAAAGTAGCTTTATTAAAATAATAACTGTCGCTGAAGTAAAAGCCTCTGGTATCGCAACTCCTAAGATATAGGTCTCATCACTGAAAATTCCTATTTATTTACAAACCATACAATTTGAGAAAACTGCCTGGATAAAAACTAAAAAAAAAACCGGAATTCCGATATCTGCGACGAGGAAGTGAATTTTTCAAACAGACGGCGTTTTATGATTAAGACTCATCTACTCAAATAAATCATAAAATTCTATTGATCGAGTGCGATGTTCTGGTAACTGCGTTTCCGGTACACTTGATTACAAGTGAAAGTAGCAGATAATCGAATGCTAACCGATTTTAAAGAACTTATCTATATTTATCTAAGTTGATCAGATATAAATTTCGATACTAATTATTTCAAAGAAAAAATATTAAAATAAAAAAGTTAAAAATTGTACGTAGTCTACAACATAGGTCTATCATCCTGAAAATCTATTTCCTCTAATTCATACATAATTTTGACGGTCAACCTTCTCGGACAACGAAATTTCTAACTGGAATGCTAGTATCGGAACGGAAGAGATTTTTTAAAACCGGCGTTTTATAGATACTCTTATAGAGACTAACTCATCATGCAAAAGTCATGAAAATCGTTGCAATCTACCGTTTTGAGGTATTGCATTTGTGAGGGCAAATATAATAAATATAACTACGCTTGTTGTCGCGACAAACAAGGTCTTCCGTCCTGACATGAATTGAGATATGAGGTCGTAAAATGTGATGAGTTTTTCAAGTTAGCCGAAGTAATATTCCATCTAACATGAACATTATAATCTTAAATCTCTTACCGAAAAATCCACAAAAAAATATGCAAATGAAGGAAAAGAGAATACAAAACGAAGTAGTCCTTTATTTTAAAAAGAAAGTGTCGCTGAAGTAAAGCTTGGTGTGCAACACATTCCCCTTCAGATATAGGTCTAATCATTCACTGAAAATTTATTATACTCATATAATCTCTGGAGAAAACGCCGAATTAAACTTAAAACCGGAGTTGATCTTTGGCCCGGTGAATTTCAAAAAAACGCGGCTGTTTATAAACTCTCTCGATATGAGTTCACTAACCTACAAAAAAATCATAAAAATCTTTGAGGGCGATTTATAGTAACTCGTTTCCGTACAACTTGATTACAAAGGATCAGTAAGGTAACTCGAGAATGGCGTACCCGAATTTTTAAAAATAACAATTAATTCTACATTTTGATCCAGGATATAATTAAATACATAAATATTTACAGAAAAAATTTTTAAAAGATTAAAAAAATAAACATATTAATTTTCAAAACGAAAGTAGACCTTTTTTTCGACAGGAAGCTATGCACACAAAATACATGATACCTGGAGTGTCTACAGAACTAGGTTCTATCATCCCTGGAACTATTTCCTTAAGTTCAATAATTTACGTAGAACACTCGTCGGACAAGAAATTTAACCCGTGAAGCTAGTATCTCTGGAACCGGAACTAGATCTTTTTAAAAACGGAGTGTAATAAGATATGCCATTTAAGAGACTAACTCACATGCTAAAAATGTTCATGAAAATCGGTGCAACCGTATTGTGAATAATTATTTTTAAGGTGAGGGAATAATATAATAATAATATATAATAACTAGCGCGTTGTTGTCGGACAAAAAGGCTCTTCGTCGCTCGAATAAAATTAGATATGAGTCGTAAAATGTGATTGAGTTTTTCAAGTATACGCGAAGTATAAATAGTTACATTTAATCCATGAACATGTATAAATCTTAATCTAGAAATTCCAACATAAATATGCATAGTGAAGAATGAGAATTTTACAAAGTACGAAAGTAGACTTTTATTAATATAATAATGTAGCTGAGTAAAAGCTTGGTATCGTCTTAACATTACTCAGATTATAGGTCTATCATACTGGAAAATTTCTATTATTTACAAACATATCACTTCGAAAAGCCGATAAACTTAAAACCGAAGTGATTCTTCAACACCTGGAAATGAATTTTTTCAATAACCGTGAGTTTTATAACTCGTGCTCAATACAGTTCAAACTCATCCTACAAAAAAGTAAAAAATTCTATCGAGGCCGGTAATAATTCTATAGTAACTGGTTTCCGGGAACAACGTGAGTTATAAGTGAAGAGTAGCAGATAATCGAGAATGCGTTGATCTGATTTTAAAAACTTTATATTTCTAGCGTTAGTTGATCATAGTAATGATTACTAAAATATTTCAGAAAATATTTAAAAATAAAAAATTAAGATTAAAAAATTGATAAATTATTCAAAACGAAAGTAGACTCTTTTTCAATAGGAAGTAATTTGCAACACAAACAACATGATCTGAGTAGTCATATAACATAGGTTATCATCCCTGAATAATCTCATTTAAACTCACATAATTTCGTAACCACTCTGGAGGCCTTTACCCGGACCATCTTCGGCGAAGTAGTTTTTAACAAACACGGGCGTTTTATGAAATACTTTATAGGAGATACCTTCAATAGTCAGAAAATTGGTCAAACCTAGTTTTTGACAATGTAGTGAGGCGAAATATAATAATAATTAAAAAACATACTATACTAAGGTTTCGTTGTAGACGGAAGGACTAATATAAAAAATAATATTATGGTTTCGTGTAGACGGAAGACTTAATAACAGAACTATACAAATTATAAGGTTTCGTGTCGAGAAACTAAATAAGCCAATAATATATGTTTCGTGAGAGGAGATTAAAAGAAACAATACAATCTATTATGGTCTTTCCGTTGTGAGGAAGTTTTAAAGAACATAAGTTTTAGGGTGAAGATAAATATACCAAGTAAGGTTTGTTGTAAAGGAAGAAACATTTTAAAGACATACTAGGGGAATCTTGTAAGGGATTATTTATTAGGTACGTTTGAGACCGCGGAGCTTATTCTATAAATCTGTTCGGAAAAAATGCTTCACGTCTAATGGAGATAACGGTGTAATGATATTTTCAGTATAGCAGAATCAAATCTAATTTCTACTGAACATATAAATTTCTAATCTTACAAATTTCGAACAAAAAATATAGACAAATAATGAAGAAATTGAGAATTTTCCCCTAAAAGAAGTAGACTTTATTAAATAATAAATGTGTGAAGTAAAGCTTTGGTTTCGAACTTACTCAGATTAGGTTACATCCTGAAAATTTTTATATAACCATCATCTGCTGAAATGCCTGGATAAAACCTTATAAGGATTTGAATTTCGGGGAAAGTGAATGTTTTTCAAACAACGGTTTTTAAAAAATAAAAAATAAACTCATTCAACCTACAAAGATCATAAAATTATGGCGATTAGATGTTTCCGATATACTGATTAAAAGTGAAGAGTAGATGCGTAACGCGTTTTTAAAGAATTATTGTTAGCAATATGGATCAATAAGTTGATCTAAATTAAGATTTAAAAGTTGAAAAAAAAGTTAAATGATAGTCTCAACTAGGTTTCATCCCTAAAATTATTTCTAATCTAATGATTAGTAACCATGTCGACAACTGAAATTTACTGGATGCTGTATCTCGGGAAGATAGTAATTTTTAAAAACGGCGTTTTTATAGATACATCTTATAGAGAAATCAACTAGCGAAAAGTCAGAAAATCGTTCAGACCGTTTTTGAGTAATTTGATTTTGTGAGGTGATAATGATAATCATAACTAGAGGCTTGTTAGTTCACGACAATATGACAAAGGTCTTCCGCTATGAATGATATATGAGCGTAAGTGATAGTTTCAAGTAGCGAATGTAACTACTCATCATACAATATATATATCTTAACTCTCTTACAATCCGATAACAATAATAGTGCAAATAAGAAATGCAATTTTTACAAACGAAAGTAGACTTAATAATAACTGATGTCGGCGAAGAAGATTGTGTATGCAGACATTCTCAGATTATAGTCTATCATACGAATTAGTTTATTATACACCGACTTACTGGTAGCAGCGCGGAAACTAAAACGGAAGTATTTTGACGAGTTGAATTTCAAAAAGGAGTTTCATAAAAGTTCATGTTCAAGCTCCACGCTACAGAAAAAGTCTATTGTAGGTCGATATATAGATTTTGTTCCGGGATTCATCTTGTTATAAGAAGTAGCATATGAGAATGCGTGACGATGTTTAAAAAATCTTTATATATTTCTTGTTGTAATATGTTATGAAATGAACATATGTAAATTAAGAAATTATAATGAAAACTTTTCAAAACGAAGTGACTCTATTTAAGAGTTGCACAAAATGAAGAGTAGCTACACATGGGCTTTCATCCTGAACTTAAGTTCGAACAAATATACTAATCTCGGCACGTTCCCCGGAAGCTGTGGAGGAATGTAGATTTTAAAACGAGTTTTATGATCAGTCATAACGACAATGCAAAATGAAAAGGTAAGATTTTTGATGATTTGTGAGGAAATATAAAATGATCTAATGTGAGTAAATTTGTCGGATAGGGTTTTGCGTTGCGGGTGTTCGTAAAGATTGTGTTTAGGTAGTTTCTAGATGATGATGAGTGTGACTTTCAGGTATATTTTTGGTGCATATTCTGTGAAATAGAGGGATTGTTTGAAAATTTAATTTATTTTTTTTTTAATTTTTCAAATATTTTTCTTGAAGATTTACTATATTCTATTGATCAAATATAGAAAATCGATTTTTAAATGGTCCGATTCCGTGGTTATTGCTACTTTCTTCGTAACCAAGATGTTATGGAAACACGTTATATATCGCTGCAATAGATTTGGTAGGGGGTTGAACTTTATTGAAGACTTGGCTGTTTGCCAGTTTTGGAATGCTTCGGGTTAGTTGTGGGTTTTTGCGAGGGGTATGATTGTTGTTGAGGTAACTTTACCTAGGTATATCGTTTGTATTTTATTTTATTGTTGATGTAGTACTTTTATTTGATATTATATAGGGAATAACATCATAGTATATAATGACGTTTTTGTGGTGGGTCACTGTTCAGTTTATTGATTTCTGGCTAGTGATATTTGGTGTTTAGTTTGTGGCTATATTTATTCGTTGTGAGAGTGTTTAATATTGGTTAATATGATTTCGGATATAGCTATGTCATAACTACGTAATTTTAATTTTTTAATTTTATATTTTTCTTGAAATATCTTAGTCGATTATATTGATCATATTAAATAATAATGTCTTTAACAATGGGTTAGCGATTTTGGCAGTATTGCTTACGTTTCACTTTGTAATCAGTTGTATCGAACGCGTTCTATTTAATCGCGTCGATAGATTCTTATGATTTTTGTAGGTGAGATGAGTTATAACCGTTGTTTGAACATTTCCACTTCCTGGTCGAAGTTAGAATTCCCGGTTTTTGAATGTTATCCAGCAGTGGGTTTTCTCAGAGATTTGTATGGTGGTATAAATAGAGATTTTCAGTGATGTAGATCCTATATTGAGGAAGTTAGCGATACAGTCTTTACTTAGCGGCATTTATTGTTAATAATTGTGTACTTTCGTTTTGGGGTAATTCATTCTTCCTTTCATTTGTATGATTTGTGTTCGACATTCGTAAGGGAGTTAAGATTTTATAATAAGTTATGTTAAGAAATTTTGAAGATTTTAAAACTTCAGCTTACTTGATAGACTCATCACATTTACGACTCGGTATCTATTTTCAGGAGGAGACACTTTCTTCCCCTTTGTCGCGACAAAGCATTTTATTATTAAGGGTCTTTCCGTCTACCACGGAAGACTTATATGTGATTTATTGTTCTTTGTTATTTAAGGTCTTCGTCTACAACGGAAAGATTATTAGTATTGTAATTGTTTCTTTTAAGGTCTTCCGTTACAACGGAAGACCTTATAGTGGATTTGTAGATTGTTTCTTTTAATTATTAAGGTTTCCGTTACAGGAAGACTTATAGTGATTGTATTGTTTCTTTTATTAAGTCTTCATCTACAACGGAAGACTATAGTGATGTTTGTTTTTTTTGGTTTCCGTCACATTACTGGAAGACTTATAGTGATGTATTTGTTTCTTTTTATTATTAGGCCTTCGTCACAACGGAACAGACCTTATAGTTGATTGTATGTGTTATCTCTTTTTATCAGGTCTTCCGTCACAGGAAGACTTATAGTGTGTAATTGTTTCTTTTGTATTAAGGTCTTCCGTTATACGGAGGACTTAAGTAGTGATTGTATGGTTCTTTTTATTTATTATTATATTATTTATTTTCCCTCACTGAATGGAATTATTCAAAACTTTTTACCGATTTTCATGATGTTTTGCGATGTGAGTTAAGTCTTATAACGGTTTAAACGCCGGTTTTTAAATCTACTCCGGTTCGGATACTACTTGGTTAAATTTCTTTGTCGAGGTTTTGAGTAATTATTGATTTAGAAATGAGATTTTCAGGGAGTGATCGACTAGTTGGTAGACCTAGCGTGGTATAGTTTTTTGTGTGCATACTTCTATTGATGTTTCAGTTGCCATTCAGTAATGTTTCAGTTACCATCCAATCTCATTCTGCCATAATTCAGTGTTCATCAAGCCATATACATTACATATACATTTAACTACTCTTTAGAATTTTGCGATCAATGTGCGGTGATTTCAGAGTCCATTCCTGTCTCTTTCACTTATTGCACTAGTTGTATTTCAACGACATCATTAATTTTATCAAGCAGTTTGTTTTCCTCTTGTTACATGAAATTGACCATCCGAATACCTTTAATTGTGTATCTATATTCCAGTAAGCTTTAGTTTTCAGTCATTTATTATCTCAGCATTCATTTCTTCACTGTTCAATAGAAATTCAATGAGATATTCGCTGATACCAATGACCGTATACTAGTAAATGACTTTCATAACGCTGCATGGCAAATCAAAACCAATGCAAAAATCAACTAGCAATGAAATATTTATTTTTTAAAATACTTATTTACTTTCATAAGTATTTAAAAAAAAAAATATGTCATTGCTATCAGCGAAATGTTCATTGAAATTTATATTAAAATCATTTTTTTGCAATAAGAACTATTATTGTAAGTGCATTTTTATCGCATTCTATATCCACTCTATCCTGACGAAAGATAGGCCGGAATCACTGCATCAACTTCTCATTGGGCATGACCAGTTAGTTACCATCATCCCGTCCAAGAGTCCAAAGCCGAAGAGATTTACAATTTGGGAAGACAATTATAATTGTTTTGCATTACCATGTTTAGAACATTTTACTCCACAAGCAGAGATATTAATTACTGCTATTGATAGGAAACACAATAGCAAGTGTCATCTTATATAGATAATTGTTAACAATACATGTATACAAATGCGAGGCAAGATCATTTTCCAAAGGAATCATTAACACTTATATTTTTACATCCTCAAATTCATAGGATTATATGAAATTAAACAATCATAATAACAGTCATGATTTTATGAACTCGGAGGGGAGTGGGTGGACCCCTCCCTACGATAAGCACGCTCTAGATTTGTTGGCAATGTTTTCACCATAAAAATATTGTGGCATAATGTTGATCATATAATGTTTATTGAAAGTATTTAAAAGCATGGGGTGATTTCTTTTGATAATAAGTAAATATTCGCATGCGCCATAGATGTATTCTGTACAAAACCCTAATCATTACCTTTGTAATAAATAAATGTACATTTTGACCCATTCTTTTTCCCCTCCCGTGTATTAAAATGCATGGAAATCTCTTCGCGCGGTATCCATGTTCATTTGCACGACTTCATGCACCGAAGAGTTCCACTACGACTTACGACAAGGCAACGTTACGACCTACGATTACGATAGGTTTTGTAAAACGGTCCTACGATATGTCGTAAGTTCTTCAATTCTACGACTTACGATTTAAGACTTACGACTTTTTGTAAAACGCTGCCCAGATCTGTATGTATAATTTCTCTGGATTAGTTTTATGTTCCATTTGATCATGTTAGTTTCTAATTTTACCCGAGAATATCAAAAGGTTATTGTTACCTGGGTATTGTTAGACAACGTGTTTATTCAAGAATTGAATACCTTTATAAGAAATAAACATGTTTAATCAAATACATGAATCTAGTCCACGTTGTGGAATTCGTTGTAATTTCATTTAAAACTATTAAGCGCAATGACTTGTTTGCAACGTTATTTTTTTTGATCTATTGATATGATACTTTGTGAATAAAGATCATTTTCTGCAATAGATAAATACGCGGATCTAGAAGTGTTCAATTGAATGATAGAAATTTAATTAATATTCAATGTTTTAATAATACTAAC
Source organism: Ostrea lurida (assembly GCA_903981925.1). Taxonomy (NCBI): domain Eukaryota; kingdom Metazoa; phylum Mollusca; class Bivalvia; order Ostreida; family Ostreidae; genus Ostrea; species Ostrea lurida. The sequence goes on from CAJDSM010018015.1 coordinate 19,891, forward strand.
ATTGGCGGATTTAGAGGGGGCTACCCCCACACCCCTTGTGAAAAAATATGCATAGAATTATAACTAGATTAACTAAAGGTAACTTTAAGAAGTTCTAAAATTCTACAGCTTATGGGAGGTTCGCTCCCTGAACCCCCGCTTCAACCCTGACCTCTAACCTGTGGGTCCCCTCTTTCAACAAATAACCCCCCCCCCTTTTCAGACAAATCCTGGATCCGCCAGATTGGCACAAGTTTGGTCTACGTTTAAACATCGAAGAAAGGTATCATTTGATGACGGAAAAATCAAATTTTACATTGATAATAATGTCAACTTTCACTAATTAGTAGATGTGAAAATTTGGAAGAGGGCAAGTCGTAAATATAATTAGAATATTCTGCAGATATCTTTGAATAAATATAGTATAATTTTATCAACACCTTATATTATAAAATCATAGTCTATCATATTAGCAATATGTAATACTTACACCACATTGTCACTCGGCCTACTCTCTACAAATGTCCATAGCGTTAGCTGTCCTCACGGTCCCGAGGCCGAAGGGCTTTGATGTTTACCGCAGTGGTTTTATAACTGAATAATAACTGAAATATGACTGAATAGTCACTGCGTGCTATTCAATCGACTGAAATGTCACTGAATGGTACCTTTCGGTTTTAACTAAAATGTCTCATTTATTCCGTTGATATCAATGTGAAAATATGGATATGATTGTGTCGTTATTAGAAAGAATTCTTTTTTTAAAAAAAAACTTGTGTCAGGAGACGTGATGTATATACTGGCTTTACCCGATATTTATAGAGCATCTGTTGTTAACCACTCAGCGTTCATAATTGAATTATGGCTCTAAATTTTGATAGGCTATCAAAGTATCATAAGTCGTTTTCAAATTAATGACACGCCATGTGTTTAAGCTGTTCATACAAAATAATTAGACTTCCCCATGATTGAAGAAAAAAAACCAACAACCAATAATGGACTTCAATCTGATACTTGCTACATAGATCTTTCATTCAATACCTGATTGCGTAAGTGTGTTTACCTGACTTCCAATTCCACGTTTTTTCCTTTTCATGCTGATGTCATTGAAATCAATTTTCCAGGCCATTTTCAGAATTTGAGTGTCGTAATTCCTCTTTCTGTACAAATAACAGACGCATTCATGTTATTGGATAGTCATTAAATCATCGTTTAAACTGTAATGAAAATCTTCAATTCTTATTAACATCTGGTTTACATTAAGAAACACGAGGACCCAACTGTCATCTAAGTACTAGTATCACAACCCCACATTTGCATTTAGACAATACATGTGAGATGTTGATGATGCAATGCGTGTATCTTTCAATGTCAAATAATATAATTGGCTTCAGATTTCGTGATTGATATCTTTCCAGCTGAAAAATCTTGAAACAATAATATTGTTTTTATCTGTAAGTATCATTACTGCAACTGCATTTTAAACGACTTTGGTGTTAACTTCCACATTTGGTAATCGTTCTCACACTCCCACTGCTCTTAATTGTACTCACACTCCCACTGCTCTTAATTGTACTTACACTCCCACTGGTCTTAATCGTAC
>CAJDSM010018015.1:21998-54300 GCA_903981925.1 Ostrea lurida
TATGTTCTTTACAGTGGGTCGGATTTAGAGAGGGGGCATGCCCCCCCCCCCTTGTGACCAAAACTTAATTTACATGTAGTAAGAGTTATAACATTATATAGCTAAATTTACTCTCTAAAAGTAACTTTTTAAAGCATCTAATAAAACCTCGCCGAACAGCTTCCGGGGGCTGTTATCATCGGCCCCCTGGGCCCCCCGCTTTGGCTATATTCATCTCCAGACTTAAGCCTATTAGCCTACTTTTGTTCTAGACCGACCTCCGACCCCTGGGCCCCCGCCCTGCGCGTCCCCCCTTCGACAAATCCTTAATCCGCCATCTGTTTAGAGTTATTTTTCAGAATCTCACAGTTTTATATTATCATCACTTCCTAAGCATTTATAGCTGTTCACAATTACGTCTGAAAAGTTTGGCTCATCACAGCTGTCACATAATTTCGGGGAGGAAGTAAACAAACCATTACTAGGATAATCCAATTAGCATGAAATTCTTTTTAAGACTGGGTGTTTGTAAGTTTTGATATCCAGTATATCATAAGCACATAGTTAAATTTCATGTTTCAGGAATTCTGATTCGTGTTGCCTGCCCATTGACTGAATATTACAATACTCATTGTGTTAGATGAACAGGAACAGACAGGAAAAATAAGTATAATTTTCGTCTTATTGAATTAAGAGCAATAGTGAGGGAGTAATTATGTAAGTTACTTCTAGACCAGTGGAGAGGGTCTGTGCTACCATTTAAGAGCAGTATTAAGGTACTGAAGTGTAAGTTTACGCCTTAAGACCCATGGGATATGTTAAAGTTTATAAATACGCGAAGTTTAGTAAGCGAAGAAGCGCAGTGCGGAGGCTGTAAGTACGATTAAGGCATAGCAGTGTGAAGTACGATTTAAAGAACTCTTTAGTGGTGAGAATTGTAAGTACGATTAAGACAGTGGGTATAGTGTTAAGTACAATTGAAGTAAGGCAGTAGGGTAGTGGTTATTGATGGTGCACACGGAGTGTGTCCTTTGGAATGGATTCGATACAATTATAGAGCAGTGGGAGTCTTTAATGTAATCATGTCTTGAGAACCGAGATGTCAATGACCAATTGGAAGTAGATTAAACAGCCAAAGTTCGTTTTAAATGCAGTATTTCAGGCGAGTTAATGATATCCTTAGAGAGAATTATAAAAATAAACTAAATTATGTTTCAAGCAATATTTTCAGCTGGAATTAAGTATCATGAATCACGAAATCTGAAGTTCCAATTCCATATTAATAACTTGACAAGATTGAAAAGAACACGCCATTGCAATCCAATCAACCATCTCACATTATAGATTTGTCCTTAATAATATCGTGCAAGATGGTATTTTCCTATCTGCCTCTTTTAGAGTTTTTATTGGTGGTTGTGCTACTAGTACTAGATGTGACAGTTGGGTCCCTCTGTTGTTCTTAATTGCAAAACCATGGATTCGTTAATAAGAGACATTTTTCTTGAAAGATTATTTTCTACGGCTAACAGCTTTTAGAAACGAATGATGTCACATACTTATAAATGGAACTATCCCCTAATAACCATGAATGCGTGCGTCGTTATTTGTTACCAGTAGCGAACAAGACGACATTACGGACACTCACAATTTCTGAAAATTGGCCTGTGAACAATTGATTTTTCCCAATGACCATCCCAGCATGAAAAGGGACAAAAACACCGTGGAATTTGGACCGCATACCAGTCAACACTAGGGAGATCAGGGTGTAAACACTATCATACCGCCAGTGCAGGGTATTCAGTCCTGTAACGCGGAATTAAAAATACAGGTTAAGTATTAACCTATTTTTTTTTTCAAGGAGAGAACGCACACACTATCCTAGGACCACGATCGGCAGTAATCTCCTCATCCATTTTCTTTCTTGGATGAGGCGGCTTTGATTATTAAAGATCTTATCTAGCACAGTATTTTCAGATGACAGCTCCATTCTCCTCACGTTGTAGTTGTTTGTTTTTTTCTTCAATCATTGGGGAAGTTCTAATTATTTTGTTCATGAACAGCATATTTAAACACATGGGCGTGTCATTATCTTGTTGAAAACACACTTATGATACCTTTGATAGCCTGTATCAAATTGATTTAGAGGCATAACATTCATTAATGAACGCTTGTAAGTGGTTAACAACCAGATGCTCTATAAGTAATATCGGGTAAGCCCAGTATCAATATATTCCAACGTCTCCCTGCAACAAGTCAATTTTTTTTAAAAACAATGAACTTCTTCCAATAACGACCAACAACTCAGTTTATCCTATTGTACATTGATATTCAAGTCGGAATAAATGAGCATTGGTCTTTTCGTCTTATTGGAGAAACCGCGAAATCTACGGTCGTTTGTACCAATCAGTAGATACATTCGCTTCGTAAGATGCTTCTGAAATTAGTTAATTAGCACCAGCCAGTGACTTAAATTCAATCAACCGTTATTTCAGTATTATTCAGTTATTTATCAAATACACCACCCGATGCCCCGGTAAACATCACACAGTCTCCCTTTTCCTTGTGGGCCTACTTGCGGTACCGGTGGAGGCACCTCCATTGCTAAACCGCCTTATGAACATTTGTAGACGATGCATGTAAGAGTTTATCCCCGAGCTTAGCAAAACAATCATCCGTGTCTAAGAGTGAGGATAGCTGACTGAACAGAAAACCACTAGAATGAGAAAAAAAAACTAAATATCAATACATAATCTCCATCAATAAAAAAATGCAAAATAATTCTAATTTAGGTCAGTCCTCATATACATCATTATCGCTTTTTACGTCCTCTTTAGCCTAAACATATGCGAATCATTGTAGACCCCTAATTGATAGGATATGCAGTGTTATATAAGTGAATGAAAGATGTTGTTACATTGAAATACATTATGATTGTGAATAAGAGTCATTAACACACTTCTGTGCAATTATTCCCAAAAAGAGTGTTCTAAAATCTACAAAGTGACCAAAGAAATAGTGCCTAAAATATAAAATTATAAATCTAAATTAAATTTAACCGAAATGAATCTCTTCATTCCTCTCTTACCCAAAAATTACATTTTCAGAGTGATATAAACTGCAACCTTCACGCCACGCCTACACCGTCACGATACTGCACTAAATTAGTGAAAGTTGACGCGCTAGGATACTTCTTATGAAAAGTTATCCAGTTGCTGCAGATTCACAACCAATCAGGATGATGTATTTTATAAAAAACTATTATCTAGCATGTTGAATTTTTCCCCAGTCATAGCAATCAATTAAGATATCATACCTTTCCCCCAATCCCCATCGCATGTCTGTTCGTGTTTAAAAAAACAGTTTCCAAACCTTAGAATCCAAAAACCTATAAACGCCCCCCCTGCATGTATTAGTCCTTAAATTCGGTACGGAGAATCCTTATCCCCCGCACGTTGTGTAAAACTAAATCTGTGCACTGACCAAGAGGTGTCGGTCACGAGGGGAGTATGTAATCTATAGTTGACATTTGAAAATAAAACAACGAAAGGAGGTGGACATGCACAAAACCAAACACATGGGAACACTTTTGGCGACCATGCATACTCTAGTTAATCAGCCTTGATCTTCCAGGATCCCGTTGAGCGGCTACCAACACACGAGCTATTTGAGATGACGGAACAGAAGGGTTCAGTGTTTGGTAAAGTATTATCGACTGAGCGCGATTGGATAGCTCTGGGCACATCATCTGTTCGTCTGTATTTCAACTTATAGGTGAGCGCACAGATAGCTTGATACCAACCCTCTATCATTTCTAAACCACATTGCAACAGCTTAAGAATTTTAGAAACTTTCTGATTAAAGTTACCCCTTGTGTAAGGTATGGGACGAGGAAGTTGTCACAAAGTATCATTGAAATGGCGATTTATATGCGTCATTAATGAGTATGGCCAAAATCATAACATATTATTCGTACCTCGCATAATAGGGAGCGGAGCGGCGTTAAGGACGCAGTATCGTATTCTCCGCTCTCATAACAGCAACGTGGTTCACAACTAAATCAAGCAATGCTTAGTGATAGATAACTGGTCCGCTCCCTCGTGCTTTAGCTCGTACAATCTCTCAAGCCGACTCCCTCTCTACAACCTCAGTTCACCAAGCCACCAGAACACGGGCGACAAATTTTTATAAATAAAAGAAAACCTGAGAAGGGAATTTGAGTGACCTCTACTCGAGGTGAAGAGTAATAGGATCCATTATACCTCAGGTTAAATCATGGTGGGGGGTAACATCCTAAACACCTCAAATATAGTGTTCTTTAAACAAGCTTTTTTCTTATGTCTTCGTGCCCGGACATATTATTTCTATAACAACGGTAATTTTTGGTTCAGAGCCGACGAAATACTTGCTTGGTTCTCTCGACTCAACAGGAAAACTGTGCTCAAATACGCGTTAAAGTGGTAATAGGAGGCCCGGATACGGAATTATGGCTGTGTATTGCTATAGTAATTTCGAAACATATTATATTTCATAAAGGTACATATATTTAAATGCAAAGATATTTCAAACCCATCATTGGTATTTTATTTAAAAGCGATTTGGCCTGGAAAATGGCCAGAGCACCGTTGTGCCTGAAATACGAAGTTGGTGGGCATTGGCGGCTTAAATAGTTTTTTTAAATTGAAATATACAACGAAATTCACACAAGGATGGGGAGGCCGATTGTTCATTTAATGTACATTGTCTATTTCAATCAGAGTCTTCCACATTTTCAGTGTTCGGGTATTTTTCCTTTTTTACGTTCGTAAATAATGTTCCAAATACACACTTGTATTGGTGTATTTCGTATACTTTGATCATTACTTTCGGTTACCATGACACAAAAAGTTGAATTTCAAGGATTTCTGCCTTAATATATTAATTTTGCCGTGTAATGTGTTTTGTAAGAAAGAATACGGAGTCTATGGGGATGCACTTGGTTGGGGGTTTTCAATACTAAATCTCCCTTTTGGTTACCCATACACAATTTAACTGGCTACCACAAAAGTGGAACCTTTATGGTTTGATTTCAATAATGTTTATCTTTCAAGGCGCGATCCCGTGGTAATGTTTGCCCAGTTTGGTTACATCTTTAAGTTTATATTGTAGAAAGATTGTTCAACTGTATCTCAAGCTATTGAATTCTTTCCCAACACACTTCTGGATACTTATCTTTAAAACTTAAATAAGTGATACATGTATATTTCTCGCAGGCTGGTAGCATTAATTTTTATGATACTAAAGGCTCAGTAATGCAATAACATGTAGTTTAGGTGTCATTACAGATAAGGTCCTGGGGGATAACCAGATTGCCTAACCACGGTTGGACTTGTATCTCACAAATTAGGTGTACTGGTTAGGCTAAGATTTTCGCGCTTACACTAATATGTTTCGTTAAGTCTCAAGATCTCGACTGAGGGACATACACTTAAGTTACTGTACGCTCAGAAAACATAACATATACACTATTCTATTTTTTCAACAGGGAAAGATGCAGGATGCTCAAGGATCGAGATGCCGTATGACGTCCGATGCGTTCTACCAAAGGTTCACCACACCCGGTATCAGGCCTTTGATTTTGGAACGCAAGTGAATTGGCAAAGTAGGTCAATAGGTTATACGTCCCAACACCTCACCGGAACTCATGACGTCACTGGTTCTGCTCATAAGAAGGGCTGCTGAGTAAAATATCCGCGAAATCTCACGTGAACGATAAACGGTGGGAGAAACCGGCATTTACCGCTCCGGTGCTTACGTGATCTAGCGTGAGGAAATTTTCTCGAAAAATGTTGTCTGTTAATCAGCTTTTTCAGCCGAAAGATGCGCAGCGATAGGTAATTTAGGAAAAGAACAACGCCTAGACAAGGCTTGGTGCTATGGTATATAGGTCAAGGACAAGCATGTTGAAATTGCCCCATTGGGGCAGGGATTTATGTCACTCTCGCTCTCTCTTAACGCTGCAAATGATTGATACAGAATTTTGCGAATATGTTAACTTAACTGTGGAACCCCTGTCAATCTACCAACTTTTCTTCGATGCAATAGTAGGGTTCTTTAGCCGATACGAGCTCTCAAATGGACGAATGGGTTTGGACAAATAGATATGTCACGACAGAAATGAAGGGAGATGTTTCATAATTACCAACATATTCATTTTTTTTCTTTATACCAATTGAAAGTGATTAATCTATAACATATTCCACTTTTTTTTCTATTACCAATTTTTTTAAATTTCCACACTAAGAGCCGAAGGCTTCAAAGTGAGGCTATTGTTTGTGAAATCATAATGTTGCTCCGTTGTCTGTTCTGTCGTGCGTCTACGTTAGTCAATATTGAAACACAAATCTGATACCTTCCAACATTTTTCATTCTTTTTCTTCTTCCAAGAACTTACTGGGGGGCCAAAAATTTATTGGCCCAGGACACCTTTGCAGGAACTTGGTAAAACTCATATTATAATCATCTCCCTCTCGCTTGTTGTTAAATATAGGGATGTTCTACTCAAGAGTGTTGTTCAAGAGAAAATGGAAGGACCGGGGGCCCCTATGTCCAGTTCAAACTCGCGCCCAATGAGATTCTTATCGTGTACGAAATTAAGATGCAAAAAATAGGGTCTGTTCCCAGGCACAGGGTGTCATGTTTAAAAACAAACGACCGTTCTTATGCTGCCACAGAACCACTGGTGCGCTCAGAGACCGAGTGAGGTTGAAGAACTTGTCAATGGTTCATGAGCGAAGAAGATATGGCTTCGCTGTATTGAGGGTCGGCAGTTCAAAAAGTTTTGTCTAATATGTCACTATCGCGCGCCAGGGTGGTGTGTAACGATGGAAGAGAAGACCGACAATAGGGGAATTCAAGAGTTTTTACATCGGTAGTTGTAGTTAGAAGAGAAAACCAATCTCATCAGAAAAGTCTTTCTCTGAGCAAGAAGGAGCCCGCCGAGTCGGACTTTATTGCCGACAGAAAGGGAAAGACGGTGGGAAGTTATATTTTGGAAAGCTTGCCCTTGGATGATAACGTGTTGGAGGGGAATTTCAGAGTTGTGTGTGTCACGAGTCATGGACCGCCCGCGGGTAGTGATGGGGCCACGAATAGGGATCGAGAGGGTTTCTGTGACATGGTGTGAATGTGATTGACGGGAAAGCAGTGCCTTTTGCAAGTATTGCGTTTCTTCTGGCACCGGAAGACCCACTTGGGCCAGAAAAGCTCGGTGAAATTGGTATTATGAAACACGAAAGCTTCGTTTCGATGGATCAGGTAGAGATTCGAAATTTTGGTTTGCGAAATCACTTGGAACCCCCGGGGGTAGCGGGAGTGCGGGCCGAGCAATAGGGATGCAAAGTTTGTACAGGTCTCGCGAGATGATGATAGGAGAAGGATCTTTGAAAAGAAGGGATGAGGTCTTGTCTCGAAGAACCATTCTGGGGCCAAAGAGCAATGTTGCAGATGAACTTTATACTTTAAAGCCTGCGCTGTGGACCGGTAATGGATTGCATGAGTAAAGAAGTTCCAAATGGTATGTGTGAATTGGTATTCCACATTTTAACTCGCACCGGTTGGGTGAGAAGTTTCATATGGTTTCTCCTGTGGAATGGGGTCTTTACAAGTAAAGCGGGACAGAGGGAGTGGTGGTGGTGTGCATAATAATAATAAATTGTATCTTCTTTTCACAGAAGTACCCGGGATTTAGGGTCAAGTTTTTAACCAGGTGTCTGCCCCACCCCACGGTTTGTGACTGAACTTCAGATTTTGGCGTCCGATTGTTCACTTCAGAGTTGAGCGACCTTTGTCCCGGGCGGAGCCTCCTTGGTGGCCTCTTGTACTTGATAATTATGTTCATGTGGTTATTTATTTACGTGAAAAACAAAATTAAAAGGCCAGACCCATATTCAAAAGGTAAGGACCGATTTTTTCCATATCATATAAAAAAACTAAAATAAAAATGAAACATTGAAAACTAATAAATTAGGGTGCGCGTATCTTTTGTAAGAATCTCGTTTTATCAGAGCAATAATAAGAGAGACAAATAAAAAACAAAGCTATAAACTAGAAATAACCTATTATTGAGGATCTTATATAGTATATCGCTTAGTTGGCCTAAATGTGTGCTGTTTTTTACGTGGGAATTATTATCCTTGGAAAGAAAAAACAAAGATTAACAAATTTCACTTATAGTTAAGTTTTTATTCTTTTAAATCACTCACAATTTTGGTAATGCTCAGAACAATCTGAGATTCCATATACGATCCCATATTTTATTCTCTTAGGATCACTCGGTGAAAAAATTTGATTTTGCTTGAGAAAACGGAAATCGACTTAGTAAATCATAAGACTTGAATTAGAGTATATCGAAGCTTTTTCATTCTTTGACTTTTGCTATTATCAATAGGAAAATCGTTTAGCATATATCGTTAATTAAAGTTCTATTGTGGACACGGGAAAATTTCCTTATAAACTAATCATATCACAAAAAAATCCTTTAAAATTTTAACCCGAAAAATATATTGTCAATTTACCGGCAACCTAGTTCTTTTTCAAGATGTCACAAAGGTGAGCTATAAGTGAATGGATACTAATAGTAGGAATAGTCTTGAGAGCCCGCGTACATAGTGTCATTACTAAGAGTTCATTAAATACGCTTAATGCGAAGATGATGTTCACCTGCAAAACGAAAGCCGGCCCCCCCTCGGCCCCACCCCGCTCCCACCATCCTCGGGCACACGCCCTTTCAAATAAGAGCCTTTTGTCTTCTTCCGACCAACACCGTGTTCCCGCTATGTCTCTCGCAGGCTCCTTTGCCCCTCTGAAACATTATATAATCACAGTTTAGGTCACAAGACAATTGGGCCATTCGGTGGTCGGGTGAACCGAAGAAGGGCCATATTGGCACTAGTTGCGCACGACCGCAGGAACAGGTCTTTGCGGCATGCACAAGGAATTTGTGCAAGTCCGGGGTGGAATTTTTTATAGTTGCATCGTCAGGCAAGTTATCTAATATTTTTAAGTCTATGGGATCGTTTCTCTCGCAGACTAGGTTTGCTTCTGGAGAATATCTAGGAACCGGCATCAATATGGCTCATAATCATATTTTGCTGGTACCCAATATGGTTAATTCCTTCGAAGTTTATTTACAGGGACCATATTCGGTCCCCCGTCCGCCTCTACCCTCTCTCTGTTCCCCACGCACACCTCTCACCGTGCTTGTTCCCTCCCTCGGCACTATCGGTTATAGTTCCTATTTGCTTGAGAAATTCCAGTAATTGGCAATGGTAGAATGGAACCCCACTATTAACATTTTCCGGCCAGTCTTTTTTCTAGACTGTTCAAGTTTTAAGCTGCTTGGTGCTCGAGTCTTTAAAACATAAGTCTTTTCGAAAACCCAGATCATGGAAAGATATTAAAACGCCTAGAGATTCGTCTCCCCTTCATTTATGCCTAAGAATTTCATAGTTTGCATTTGCCTTTCATGGTCCTCCGGCGTATATAACCTGGGAAAGAGCATCTTAATCAGCCTTCCCCTCCCCGCACCCCCCCCTCCTTGCGCGACGCGCCACCTCCTCTCCGCACCCTTCTCTGTCCGCGCTCCTCACACCCCTCCAACAACCCAAAACGTGTCTTATTTAAAAACAGCTAATTCAAGCAACCAAATCATCTCAAGTTACGTTAAGTCGGTAACAACCTTGGCAAATATTTTTTATTGCCCCCGTGATCGGCAAGATGTCGGGAGGGGCCCATCCACACACTCCCCTGCTCCTTCTCCTGCTCCCTCGCTCCACTGTCAAGTTTATTTGTTATCAACTCCTCCCTCCGGCCCTCCACACCCCCTCTGCCCTCATCCTCTCTGTGTTGACGTGAGAAGAAGTCGTTCCAGAGCAAAACACAGTTGAGACTATGTAAGACTTGGCAAGCTTGAGGTTCGAATGGTAAATCCCCCCCACACCCTCACCGCTTAGTCACCTTGAGGGGGCTGTGTCGAGGATGATTTGTATGCATCTCGGTAAATAGATTCCAAATATATTGATCCGAATTAGATCCTGTTAATCACTCGAGGGATATTTGTCACTCACGATGTCCGCAGTGGAGAGAGTGTTTTTTGAGGAGGCAGCACCTACCTCTGACAGATCATGATTCCTTGAAGGTTTTGACGCTACGTTTCAAAAAACTTATAAAACCATTAGTTATAAACTTTTTTTTGTTATTTGGTTCATAGTTTAATATAAGGGGCTATTACTTTGATACTATACTCAGAGACATGTTATATATTGTGTAACCATTTAAATTGAGATTCATTAGATTTTTTTAACCTTAAGAGTAACTACAAAAACAAAAAAAATAAAAAATAAATAATTATCGAATGAAAACCCTTAATTGATCTTCAGTTCTGGACCTATGACCTTGAAGTTTGACCTGACTTCTCAATAAACTTATATTAATCCCTATTTTTTGAGTTATTAACTTTTTTGGAATATTGGGGCTTAGGACAGTAACGGTGTACGGGCCTGTTTTATATATTCTCACATTGTATGTTTCTTTTATGGGACAAATTAGCCTTGGGTCCAATAGACGGTTTTCAAGCGAGAAACGGTTGTGGGGGCTCACGTGCGGTGTTTGCTGTGTATGGAGAGCCGGTGGCGGGGCGAAGAGGAAGTGCCTCCACTCCCTCGCGTGAGTGGGCCGACCTATGGTGTATGGAATTCAGGGAATCTCGCCTCGGTGTTACGCCACCTTTAACGTCTCCTACACCCTCTCCCTACACACACACTCTCCTATCCTCCCTCTCTCTCCCCTCTCCCCCCCCCCCCGTCCCGCTCTCCTCGCCTCTCCTGGGCGCACTCTCCACCGCGCGACCCCCCCAACCTCTGACCTCCACACTTCTCCGTGCCCACCTCCCCTCCGCCCCTACTTCTCATCTGCCCCCGGCCCCCCCCACCCCCCCTCCACATTCCTCCGTCCTCCCACACCAACACCCACCGGACTTCTCCTCCACCACACCGACCAACCGGCCCATGTAATACCAATGACCATCCCTCTCCATTTCTGCTAACTCCGACCTTAACCCCACAACCATTTCCTCCTACACACAAACCCCCCCATCCACCGAAACCCCATGTTCCCCCTTGCCGTCTCACCCACCCTTCCAACGCGCTTCTCCCTGCTGACTTTGACTGTTACGTTGTAGGAAGATTTTCTATTACGATTTTAGGAATCATTAAATTCCCGATAATTTACTCTGCCCCACAGGTGGCCTAGACGGGAATATCACAATTCTTTATTCTCATCCGTAATGATGTTAATTTACCAATATTGGTAAGAGAATTGAATAGTCACCACCCATTGTGTGTATTTTGAAAAAAGTCAATAATGAAAAGAGACCCCTTATTTCCCAAAAAAAAAAGCAAAGTCTAGCCATCTGACAAATGTAATCTTAACCCTTCCTCACCCCTTCCGCGACACACGACTCCAACAAACCTATGTTATATCCCATAAGCAGTGGATTAATCTTAGCCGATGCATTAATTTGATAAGAAAGGCCCAGTGATTTCACTAATCTGTGACAATGATTTTAACCAGACTCGGAATGGATAGTTGCGCAGACATCTATACAAGGAGAATGTGGTTTTTCTCACCATTTAACGTTCCGGGAAAATCTAACTAATTCGGAAATGAGGTAGGGGCGGTCAGTTTATACATGTTTACTGTACCAAAATCTGGGCGAGTTAAACATTGTGTCAAACGTAGATATTAAATCCATAAAAAACATTTAACAAAAATCGGAGTGTAGGCACACGGACACCCACGAACAAAAAGGCAGAAAGGTAAGAAATACCACAATAAGGTGCACATAGAGAAGGAGATAAAGGCGATCCTCTGCTGCCGGGCCAGCACCCGCCGTGTAGGTCCTTAGTGGAAATAAACAGTAAAGGGAATTACCCGTAGTCAAATCCAAGTAGGGGAAATTAATTTGGACAGTCTAATACAAAAGGGTATGAAAAACAACATTCAAAATTAGGGATATATACTTAGTTCCGCATATATTTGTAAATTCATGAATACCATGATACATCATGTTGCAACGTGATAACGCAAAATTTTTAAAACTAGGAGATAAGCTTTTTCTATTAAGGCATAAAAATGTGGAAAAAGCTTACCTCTTTCATTGAAAACTTATGGAATTCTCATAAACAGAAAAGTTTTAGAACATTCACCAGTGTATTTGGAAGCATTCCAACCAGGCAACATGAAAGCTTGATTTGAGGAATAGCCACTCGTTAGCAATATTGTTTATTGTGTAATCTGATTTGAAATCAGTCTATACCCTAGTCATTGGGCACTCTTTGTGAGCACAAATACGCTCATATCCTTCAGTGGAAAACTATCATATAGCCAGGATTGACATAAAAGGCTGTCTTTGTTAGATACCTATATGCCTCTCTCATAAAGGTGGTTTTAAGACAACACCTTCACACTACAGAAGCCTCTAGTCACCACCGTCCCCTTATCTCATGGCGATTACAAGCTTCTCTTCACGTAGAACATACAATGGTTCGGAATGTTTAGTATAGTTTCCAAAGGTGGGAAATTTTTTGGGGTTGATCTTATTGCGTTTCACTATTATATGAACAGGTAATGTATACTCGTCGGGATTGGATAAGCAGATCTAACCCTGTTCGATGTGGCGCTCTACATTAAATTAACCAAAACATATTTTACATTGATCATCAGTTGAACATGATAAGACTTATAAAACAACTCAAAATAAGGATGTGGATCAACTAAAGAAAATACCCCCAGTTCATAACAAAATAACCTGGTGATGTTCAATTTGTATTATTAATATCAATACAAAGCAATGGTTGCTTTAGTTTTTCAATAGTCACTTATGGTGCTAAAAGGGACCCATTTAATGAGAATGTTTTTCAACAACCCTTGTTCCCGTTTTACGTTTTCTTAATTTATGCATACATTTAACCCTAAACTTATTTGATACCCTGAAAATTGGTGCCCAAATAGCCTTGAAGATTATAACGGGACGACTTAGAATTCATCTCGGAAGTGACGTAAGTTAAGAGAGAAGATCGAGTGTATCTATCGGGACGGGACACGGTAACCTGAATCAACACCATAAATCGAAAGACAAAACCGTTCAGCGCTCAACAGTGATGACGATGGAATATATCAGTTGGCTATACAATCTGAGAACGTAAGATTCCATTCCATATATTGCGGGCAAAGGAACAAGTCATGTACTGGCATTTGTTATGGCGAAAAAAGACAACCCGAATAGAAGCCTAGAGTTAAAATATCGTGTAGATCAAAAATGGAAATGACATATGGGTTATCATACCCAGAGAGAGGCTCTGTTACTTAGGTTTCAACCATGGGGGAAGCATTCATGACTTACTCCTTTCTTGGTTAACCTTGAATCCCACCTCTTAGTGGTATGGTTTTCAGAAAGTGATGTATTTTCGTGGGGGGCCGTGTCTCCTGCTGTATATTAAAAATGTATGAGCTATTTTGAATGATCGAGGTTGCATTGTATCAACTGTTGCAGCGTCTATTTTAGCGTCTCCATCATTCTCTTGAGTGTGCGTCATTTAATCTCGATAGAATTACACAGCTCCGAATATACACCACCTATGCAAACACGTTTGGAGATTAGATTTTAAGTGGCAGTATGTTCACTGTACTTTTTTGCACTCAAAAATTCCGTGAGGAAAATAGGTAGAGAGTGAGATTTTCCCACGCTATATAGCCCTGAGAAGCCTCAAAGTCAATCAGACGACACAATTCTCAGATAAGTGATATACATAGTGTGTAAATCTTGTTCAGTTTTGAGTCAGCTCTGTACCACATAAGGGGAAGGTCCTTGTTTGAGGATGAGGTGAATTCAAAATAATTTGCCAACTTGCTTTCTTTAAATAGTGATAGGCATATTCGCACTTGTGTCAGTTCTGCTGGTTTAGATGAACCCATTTCTGAAGGTATCGGGCTTACTTGGTGTGCGGGAGATTATCATATCCATAAATCTTTAGAGACATTGAGGTTAGCTTCGCAAAAATAACATGTTGCGTGAAAGTGGAATGATTGATTTAAAACCGATTCAACCAGAAAACTCTACAATCAATCAAACCATGCTCTATATAGTGATAAGGAATACCAATGCCTGCGTTTGCTCTGTCGTTATAGGTAAATATGACCTCGGCCTCGAAAGAGGTTTATATTTTGTTATGTGTTACCTCCCGGTTTTTATATACTAGGGTGCCTTTTCGCGTAGTGACCACCAAATATAAACCCTTGCTCTGCGACATCATTGCTTACCAACCTAGAATTATAGCACAGAAGTTTAGAATTCATTTACAGTTCATCAATACGAAGGAGATGAGGTGCGAGGGATCTTCCACGACCAATAAACAGAGCACAATAGGTGCGACCTCGTATATCGATCTTTGCGCGAGATTAGTAGACAAGGACAAAGTTTTCTAGTAACACACAAAGCATTCAACCGTGGGGTCTAATTTTTTGAGGCGGGAGACTATACCTGAACCAACATGGTTCTTTAACCAAACATAAACATTATATTGGTAACAGAAAAATCAGTATTACAACTCTTAAACTTTCTGTAAATGGTTAGGGAAAACCAACGGTCCTCATCCCACATTAAAAATAATACATACTTAACAGGAAAGCCAAGCAGCCATGAAGTTGACAATCTAGTACAGTGTGATTAACTGCTGCGTCAACTAACTACATGGACAACATGCATCCAAATTCTCCCGCAAAAACCCACCGGCAAGAAACCTATCTCAGAAACAACCAAAATCGCTCAAAATGCAACCAACGAGGGCGTGCACATATCCGAGTATGTCTTCATAAAAAAATAAATAACAAAATTCCCAATATGTGGTCTTGGTTTGGCCCAAAACGACTAGACAATTTGGCTACAATTTCGGGTGCCGTTTTTGTTTTAAAAAACTGAAATGCTCACGAAGCACAGGTCTATTCACTATTACCATTTCCGCATGTATTAATCACGAAATAAAGACTTTCAGTAGTGTGTATTACTGCTAAAGCCTTTTAATCGGCGTAGTGAGCGGCGTAGGAAAATAGACTGCGTCATTTATTGTGAATATTACAACATAACATAATTTTACTGAGTTCATGGGATGACATATTGTTATTCACATGTGATTACAGGCAATGATGGATATTATGGTCTCAAGTGAGTCTTCATAGATATGAATCTACATGTTTGCTATGTTTCTGTAAAATAAATGTCCGCTCTGGGCATTGCTAAATAAGGGTCTATGTCGCCAAAAACGAAGGCTCCTCATTATATGTGTGTTATTCGAGCTTTTATTAGGCCAATTAAGATAAGGATAATCCTTTCCGATCTTGAATTGAGACCCGGTTGTTAGAAGGGATATTATATCCTTACATCTTAAACAGCCTGGGAGAGCCCTATCGATATATCTCATGCTCGTGTTCATGGGTACGTCTCTCTAAACTGTGAAAGGGGGAACCGTATATGTTTTTCCAAGTGCATCTTTCCACGTTTGGGTGAGCCTCAGATAACTCACACAAACTGTTTTGCCTGTTATTGTACGTCACCCACTCGCTGTCGTTATACCCTCATGATCTGATAAGACTGGAAAGTGGGACAAAGTAACTTCCCGAAACTAGGCAAGGGCATATAAAGACAAAGAGAGGAATTACCTCTTTTAACACGTTGAGTGAGCAATAGAGAAAGCATAAGCTTTCAAATATCTTTGGAAACAAAGAAGGGGATACCTAAAGCGATTTATTCCAAGTGGATCAGAGGGTCTTTGATGTGAGATTGAAATGTAAAGTGAGTTTGTCCTATAGTCATAACTTATATATACGAGGTTAATATGATTAATTTCCCTCATATAATTTATGAAAGCGAGGTTATGACAATAATTTCAAACAATTTATGGGCATATTCTCTTTTTGTTTTCTGGGAAGTTAACCTCCTCAGTGGATAAAAGTATAATAAAAAACACAAGAAGAGGGTGGGAGATTAGAAAGAATAAATCGTAAACCAGGGGGATACGGTCATATTTGGCGTTCAATATCCTAAACATTATGTATTCTCTCTTGTGTCTATACTTTTAGAGAGTTGTGACATATCCTCAAGTAAGAGTTGGTTGCCCAGAAAACACCTGACACGATTTCGGCATAGATAACAACCGAGATGGTAGAGACGACTCAACTCGGTTTGGTTCAAGATGGATATGTTGGTAGACATTAAAGAAACGAAATAAGATCCCCAGTTACTCCGCACCCTCCGGTACCACTTACCCCTTTTCCGCGTTCTCCCCTTCCTAACTCCCCAGATTATGATTACAATAGGAGAAAGAAGTATTACTAGGTGAGACGAAGAAAAGTGAACAAGATGTTAATAAATGATAAAGAACAGGTTAAATCCACTACAAATCGCTTAAAACTTTGAGGCCAAGCACGCCAACATCCAAAACGACAACAACCAAACAAAAATCTGTAGCCAATAGCTCACTAGGGATACCCCCACTGGTCCGGTGAGGCACTATCATACATAGTTGAATAAAGTTATTCCTTGCAGGTGATTTACACTATCAGAATTTGATTGTTCTCATACGCTATCTCTGTCGTGCAGTTACTTGAGAAGGACACAGTTGTGTGATGAGGGTGGCTCAAATTGCATATCCGACTTTCCCGTAAAGAGTAATACTAATTTGTAATAACAATTAGAAATACCATGATATAAACTTAAAATACATCATGCTTCCATCCCACCATTATGCTCCGCAGGTATGATTCTCTAGGCTTTTAATATTCGCTGGAATATTAATTTCATTTGAACAATTATGCGACCCCAAATAAAGAACTTTTAGTAAATTTGAAATCTTAAAACCTTTCTCGTATCATAACCTTTCCACTCTTTACACGACCATTCCGCAAGATGAATTAACAACTAGACAAACTATCATTTTAAAGGTGCTTCTTTAGAGAAATGGAAAAAGGAAATATTCATCTCCAGTGATCAGAATTACTTTGCTAAATTCCACTCTGATTCACACAAGTACTCTGACGTCGATATTAAAGCAATGCTGGAATTCCTCATTCACAGTATCTTTGTATTTTTTGGTGATCAAATCTTCCAACAATCTGTTGGAACTTCCACGGGCACAAATTGTGCTCCTTTGTCAGTTGACCTGTTTTTTTTATTATTCTTATAAAGCAGAATTCATTCAAAAGCTTCTACATGAGAAGTTATCTCTAGCGATGACCTTTAATTCGACATTCCAAAATAGTGACGACGTTTTGTCGATTAATAATAATAATAATTTTCATTCATGATTCGATTCGATATATCCAAGCGAACTAGAGATAATGAACACCACAGAGTCGCCAGTGTCTGCTTCGTACTTGGATATTTTATTGAAAATAGACGTTGCCCTACACTTGATTTCGTATATAAGTTTTTTTTTGGGACTATGATTACGCTACACATTGTTTACTTAGCCAATTGACATTAATGGTAAATTACCAACTGAACTTAAAGACGGGATGATTTCAGTTTCTCCATCGTTAAATTCTAATATTTATTAAACAACATCCCTTCATCAGCTGCAGATGGTCTGTATATCTCTCGATTCATTCGATACACAAGAGCTTGTTTTGCGGTTTTTAACCTAAACAGACCACGTACAAACAAGTTTGTTGCTGCAGGGTTTTGGACCGTCACGAAAGGGAACATTTCGCAAATTCTATGTTCGTAATAACGATCTACTTTGCCAGCGTGACCTGCCATTAGGTCAAATGCTGTCTGACGTTTTTCATAGCAATTATTTTGCTGTTTTCATACACTGATTTTGACTACGAATTACGACATTTAACTTTTGACTACGAATTACGACATTTTTCTGATCAAGACAATGGGATTAAGGCGGATGTGACTGGTCGACAGGGGATGCTTACTCCGCCTTGGCACCCGCTCCCACTTCTGATGTATCCAGCGACCGGTATTTGCCAAACTCTTGTTTTGTATTCTATTTGAGACTTACAAGATTGATCCACTGTTCGTTATCTTTGCTTTTTCATAGTCATAATCCATATTTTTGCTAAGTATAGCGAAATTACGACTCCATTGATTTGAGAATGTTTTATTGCCAAATTTGACAAAATTATTTAATACAATTTCCAAAACTTAGATAATCCTCCCCTTTAAATATGGTACAATCACATGTGCCATACAATTACAAGTTACCATTTAAATTTTCGTAGGTGTAAGACAAGAAAGAAAATCATCATAATATTTATTGTTGTATATTAGCCTTCAGCAAAATTAGAATAAAAAAAAATAAACGACGAGTATCATATATATATATATGTATTTCTGAACAATAGTAAAAAGTTTCATATTGCCATCCCAAGAAGGATATCCATCACCCCACAATGATAAATAAACATCAGTAAGACGTATGTTGTTCACGATTAATAATTTTGCATTTTTGTATATCTTACACTAAACAAAAAAGATAATACTCCTTTACAACTGCATCAATTTGCATAGCAATATTCCATTATCATATTTATGTAGCGTCTATGTCTCATATCTGCTTGAAAACACGAGAACGTGTTCAACGGATGATGAATTCTTAAATCGAGGCAGGCTACTAAGATAGAGATTCCAGTAGAAAGGGAATTAAAAAAAAATACATTGAAAGTTGCATGTTATTTGATCGTTATAATGATGAACTTTTCAAATACAAGCTCTGGTTGTGTTGAATTCTGCCTGCCGTGTTTAACATACTAGTTGTTAGACCTTTGTTTACGTACTGACTTTCATTGTTCATTACACGGCTTACCCGATCAAAATAGAGGATTCACGGCGTCAGTGACCGGTAAACAGGGGAAACATCCTTAGACCTGATGACAGGTGATACTTGCAAATTCTATTATTTTTCTGCTTAATTTCTCTGCGTAATGGAGATCATATATTACATATTGGAACATAATACCAGTTATCATGACGAAGTTTTATTGGTCATGGAATTCATAATAATCATTTTTGGAGAGGATGTTGATTATTCTGCTGTGGTAATGCATTATTAAATACTGATTACAATCGGTCACCCGAGTGACTGGGATGACGTAGAGATTCGAAAAATATACTACAACCTATATTGAATGTAAAATTATTCTACTGCATTTATATACACATAATTTTGAAATATACGTGAATATAACATCCATACCTGATATAAAATCCAGTGATGATAACAGCAATGACAAATACAAGGATCCCACAGAGAGAGAGGGTGATCTTTACGGTATTGTCTGTAAAACAAAACTTTTTGAGCTGACAAATTCAATATCATACGCAGTTCAGTTTCTCTTATATGTGTTAATTATTTTTCTGCCAACCAAGATATTTCGCTGCAAGATAGATGCTGAGATGGGAAGGAAATAATTTGCGCTCATGTTCAAAAAAGTTTCAGAGCACGGTGGTTAACTCGGATTTTTTTTTTTAGAAATTAATGTATCAAAATACAGAAGGTTACTAATGAATAGGTAAGTTGATTCCAAAACCTGAAAACGCAAATGCCGTCTACTATATGCAGGAAAATAACACGGTTTATGTATATCTGATAAACCGGCATTAATTCAATATATGGGTCATTAGATTGTGTCTACTGTATACTAAGGAACTACAGATACAGTCTACATATATATTCTCTGGGGGAACAATTAGGGCATACAAGAGAGCTACAGGTTAACCCTTACAAACACCGTTGAATTACAACACAGTTTTTTCTGCTATGTGCTTGAATCATGTGTTTGATGTAAAAACTATCTTACAGATTTTCTCACTACGTACATGTATGTGTCTAAAAACATCATCTATGCCGACAGAAAACACAGCTTTGTGCTTTGAAAGAGATCCTTCGTTGACGTAGTCATGTTAAGTTGTCAAATTATTCGAATGCTGTTAAATTATGGTGAACAAATCACAAGGATATTATTTACCAAACACTGTACTTACGAGATTTGTGTATTTTATCAGTGTACCCGAAACGCTCGAAATCAAGAATAAAGGAAAGATCATATTAAGATATCTGACACATAGCCTGTAAATATTAAATATTCACCAAACATTCACATATCAGTATAAATTGGCGAAGTAAATAATGTGTTAAACGTAATCATAGTAACAAAATACATATATACAAAATCGAGTGTAGGGCAACACGGACCTCCGACAAAAGCGAATACAGGATCAGATGCCATTGAGGAGTAAGCATCCTCTGCTGACCGGTCACACCCGCCGTATTAGAGAATTTCATTTCAGGTCGCTGACAATCAATCTTGGTAGAATCTGACATATCTGCTTCATATTTGGATATTTTACTTAATATTGACTCTAATGGCATACTGACAGCTACATCATATGATAAGCTTGATGACTTTTACTTTGCAATTGTCATATTCCCTTTTCTATGTAGTAATGAACCACTATCACCTGCTTATGATGTGTATATCCCCAAGTTGATTCGATTGATTAATTGTTTTACCTCCCACTCGATAATATTCCATTCATATGGAGACGTCACCACTGCCGGTGAAGTCTGCAAAATTTAGGCCTATGCTCAGCGCTCAGGGCCTTTGAGCAGTGAGGGATCTTTATCGTGCCACACCTGCTGTGACATGGGGCCTAAGTTTTTTTTCCAGTTTCGATACACAAGAGTATGCCATGCATGTGATGCCAGTTTTAAAGCCAGACCAACTACCAACAAAAAAGGATGATGTTGCCGGGTTATACCGAAGATCGTTTAAAGTCATCATTTCGCGAATTCTACGGTTGCTATAATGCAATTACAAATTATCACTAAGTCATATGTTGCCTGATTTGTTTCATATCCTTTGTCATTTTCGTACTTTATTTGAGGACGGGTAATTCCGTTTACTTTGTTTCGAATTAGGGCTCATGGCGGGTGTGACCGGTCGGCAGAGGATGCTTACTCCTCCATGGCACCTGGTCCTGCCTTCGCTTTTGCCGGAGGTCCGTGTTGCTATACACCTTACTTTTTATATACGTATATGTTTTGGGATAATTATTACGTTTAACACGATCTTAACTTCGCCAATTTATGTTTATTTCAATCAATTCTGAGGAAATGTCTTGATACCTAAGCTAGAATTTACACCCTAGACCATTTGTACGTAGTGAATGAATATTTGTTTCTAACCTGTACCAAAGAGCATTACTGATATGCCATATTTACAATTTATTATAATGTTGTGCGCAATAAAATGTAAATCAGATTAATCTACAAAAGCATATCTCATACATGCTTATGGTTACACATTAACAATTCTTACAAATGTTTTATTTGACCTTATTCGGGTACATCTATCTCAGTTATATATTCCATCGGTTTTATCATCTAAATCTATATTATCTAACATTTAATGACAAATTAATAGTGCTTAATTCACGTCAGCCTGAATTTGCTATGGACTGTGTCTCAAATGAGTGCTAAGGTGGGTAAAGTTCTTGTGGCATGTCCAAGCTTTTTAATAAGCAAATGCTACACATACAATCAGATACATGTATGTAATAACAAGTGAGGAAAAATAAATTAGGAAGGAATTCATTTGAGTATTCACACGTTTGAAGCCACATTGTTTGATCCATCAATACAGGTCTGAAACAATGATTGATTACATGTATCACTGCTGTTAGGGCGCACGTTACCTTCAATAACAGGTGGACAGAATTCATTAGCGAAGCCACACAGTGGAGTACTCGGAGGCGCATTTCCGTCAGGTGTCGACCACAAGGGATCATGCCAGATAGTCACCATCTACAATGCCAATTACAAAAGCCATTCTAACACTAGATTGATTCAGGGCGGGAAAGTCTGAGATAGGTCTTTCATTCTACGAATTTATACATCACATTTACTAATATGATACAGTGTATACGTTGGGACTTGAGGAAGCAGAAATAAATATCCGATTTATATCGGGATTGAAAGAATGGCATATTGTGTAAGAACATCAGTTACCATTGCAGGCGAAAGGTTGCGGTCATAGAAAGGAAAATCCTAATTTTTTTCTTGGTCACAGACGAAAAAATAAAAAGAAAGGAAAACATTGTACGTTTTTGTAAACAATATTTCTTTTATTAACGAACAGTGAGCAATCCTACACAGAATACAAAAAAAAAGATTTATCAATATTAGGTTTTAATCTCACACTTGCATGTATGCGCAAACATTGTATGTCATTAAAAACCTAATATCCCATAGTCTTCACACAATTGTAAGATATGCTACAATAATAAAATAAATCCCAAAATGAAGTGTTTAAGTTGCTTATTTAGTACCAACTACTGGTCTGGATTTGATACGAAATGTAAATCTATAAAACGTCACAAACATTGGAACATTCTTAAACATAGGGGCGTTTCCCATATGCAAAGCTCTTCTCTTTTACTGGTTATTGGCACGAGATTTAGACATTATAGTTTTTTTTTCTATAAAATTATTTTTTTTATTGTCATTGGCTAAGGCGTTAAGCATCACTGATGAAATTTTATTTTCTAAATGTCACATACGGGGCACCAAAATTAGTATCACATATTTTCATCCAAACGACCGGTCAATTTACCTATTGTCAAGCAGGACGCTCAACAGAATGACAATCACTTGTGACCAATGTATTCTTTCACTTTAATCACGGGATTAAGAATAAACCCCGGGTCTCCTAGTTGTCAAGAAAGCAAAAGAAGCATTTTTATAATAAGTATTTGACTCCAGTCTTTTGGAACTACATTGTTCACATTTTGGAAATTTTAATATCATGTTTCAGATTTCCAACATTTAGGTTAGAGCATTACTGAAGAGACATAATTTGTCGAAATGCGCATCTGGTGCATCAAAATTGGCACCGTATATGATTTATATTAATCTTTCAATAAGATATTTCTCGCAGAAATAAGAAAATACAAAAGTACGTGTACCTGAAAAGATTTGTTCTTGTATTCTAATTGGGACTTATGAGATTGATCACGGCTCGTTATCTTTGTCTTTACATGCTTTCAGTAGATTTGAATATATTCAAAGGATTTGGATGGCGAACCTGAACGGTAGAGACCTCTCAAAAAGGTAAAATATTTCAGTATAGATCATCCTCTGACCTCTCCAATATAGACCAACCTCTGACTTCCCAAGGCGACATATTTCAGCATAGACCAACCTCTGATTTCACCCTGTACGTCTCTACAATGCCAAAAATCCTGGAATCGTCGCTGATATTCTTCAGGTCTTCTACCCAAAACATGGGCTGCTTATCACCATTACCATCAAAGTGAATTCTGCCACTCGTACCTGTAATATAAAACCTTTGTCGTGAATTATGTATATTCGA
Source organism: Ostrea lurida (assembly GCA_903981925.1). NCBI lineage: Eukaryota > Metazoa > Mollusca > Bivalvia > Ostreida > Ostreidae > Ostrea > Ostrea lurida. The sequence continues at coordinate 45,450 of CAJDSM010018015.1, forward strand.
ATATATTGTCTCTTGCTGCACATACTTAATAAGTGGAGAGCGCACAAACGTTAGAGTAACGTACAAATATTGGGTTTCGATCAAAAACGTTGAGACAGTTAAGCAGGTCTTGTCTCTAATAAAAAATAGTTTATGATAATAATTATGTTGTTTTTATATTCTGTAGCACATGATCAAATGAAATTATTTCTTTATTTTACGTTTCGTTAAGAATATTTTCACTTATATTGAGACGTCACCAGATGTAAGTTATATACTTATGTTCGGCGCGGTAACAACGAGGATTGTTTGATGAGCCACGCCTGTCGCGATCTCCGTTTTTACTGCGATATCCGAAAAACTTAATTAAAAATACTGAGAGTTTGACGATGGAGCAATTGCTTTTTATGTTTACATTTTAGATTTAGGTATAAATTGGCGAAATTAACATTGTATCAAACATATCATAATCTCCGTGAAATTATATAGAAATTCCAGTGTAGGGCAACAATGTGTTTTCAGCATGTATGAGAGAAGTTGTTGAGAACATTTAGCAGGGGATACTTACTCTTCCATGGCACCTAATCCTGCTTTCGCTTTTGTCGGAAGTCCATGTTGACCATCAATCGACATTGTATATATGTTTGTTAGACTGCCATTTTCATACTAGATTTGATGACGGATAATCCCGTTTACCTTGTTTCGACTAAGGGCTCACGGCGGGTGTGACCGGTCAGCAGAGGATGCTTACTCCTTCATGACACCTGATTCTGTCTTCACTTTTGTCAGAGGTCCGTGTTGCTCTACACTCAAATTTGTGTATGTTTTTGGGATTATGATTACATTTAACACATTGTTTATATTGATGACGATTTATCTATTAATAATAATGATTTTCATTTATGTCAATTCAATATATCCCAACGGACTAGAAATAAAAGACACTACAGAGTCTTCCATTTCTGCTTCGTACTTGGATATTTTATTGAACTTTGACACTAACGGCAAACTAACTACTCAGTTTTGTGACAAACGGGAGGATTCCAGATTATCTATCGTCAACTTCTCATATTCATGTACAACATCCCATCATCACTTGTATATGGTGTGTATGTATCTCAACTTATTCGATACGCAAAAGCTTGCTCTGCGTATGATCAGTTTTGGAATCAAGACAGGCTACTTACAAACAAGTTGTTGTTGCAGGGGTTTCACCAGTCACATTTTAGGCAGCATTTCGTAAATTATATGGTTGCTATAACGATTTAGTACCAGTATGACCTCCCATTGAGTCAAATGTTGTCTGATGTGTTTCATAGCAATTGTTAATCGTCATCCATACACTGTTTTGACTACGGATTGCTCCGTTTACCCGAGCAGGTGGACCGGTCAACAGGGATGCTTCCATCTCATAGTCACCTGATCCACCTCTGATGTGTGTCCAGGGGTCCGTGTTTCCCCAACTCTTGTTTTTGTATTCCATTTAGGACTTACGATATTGATCACTATTCATTACCTTTTCTTTTACATTAAGTGCGTTATGAAAAGTTTGGCTGCATGAAAAAGCGTATATAAACATACATTGATCAATCACGTAAGTCGCAAACAGAATACACTGTTTCAATCGACAATGTAAGAGATAGTCAAACACAGACCCCTGGACACAATCCTCTTATGCACCCAATCCTACCTCTGGTGTGTCCCGGGGTCCGTTTTTGTCCAACTCTCGTTTTTGTATTCTGTTTGGGACTTACGAGATTGATCACTGTTCACTATATTTGCCTTTACATTGAACACTGTTTGTTATCTTCACCTTTTCATGCTAACATTATAAGCTTTGCTATATTCAAAGGTAACATAGTACAGTCCCTGAAACGTTCTACTTTACCATTTTTCCGTGCGTTCATCGTGCGGTCAGTCATTTTTATTCATTGTTCAGCTAGCGGTCACCGTAAGTTCAGCGTGCGGTCACCGTGCGTGTGGTAAAGTAGAACGTTGCACTATTAGTACACTTACGTTAGATGACTGGTCCCCTTTTTCATGATAAACAAGTACCATTTCCGTGATATATAACAATATTTGCTTTCTTTACCATTATAGCATGGTATGTGCTAAATACTGCATTTTCACCATTCTTAGAGTCGCTACGCTCGCAACTAATCTTACCGTTATAAGTAAGGTTATTTGTGAACTCAAACATCCCTGCCCCGTTTCGATGGTCCATACCGTTGTTGTAACAATGATCCCACCATAGAACGGCAAGGTACATAGAATCATGCAGAGTAGCCGAGTATGTCGAAGGCTGCAAGAATGCAAAAGTGCAATGTTCATATTCAAGCAATGAAGCAAATACATTTATTTATTTTTTAAATTTTAAAATTATAAATTGAACTAGTGTGTTTATATACAGTAATAAAACTTTCTATTTACTAGTATGCCCTCATCAAGTGCAATTGAGTCATTCCAGGGCATCTCGGTCATCTTTTGTGGTATTGCTCTATACAGTTCCAGGTGGCGTTGCTTGCTAGACTCGTCATACCATCTAACTTCAGTTATCTGAATTAAATTCACTCATTTCTGATTTGAGTTCTACATCACCAAGATATAAAGGTAAAGATAACGAACAGTGATCAATATTGTTAGTCCTAAATAGAATTGGGCAAACTCGGACCCATGAATAGAAGTGGGATCAGGTGCCTAGGAAGAGTAAACATCCCCTGTCGACCGGTCACACCCGTCATGAGCCCATTGTCTTGATCAGGTAAACGGATCAATCGGTCGTCAATTCAACGTATGAAAACGGTTCAACCTATGCTGTGAAACACATCAGACAGCATTTGACCTTAGATGATAATCTAAAATTATCAATGATTATATTGATACACTGTATATCTTAAAGTATTTCAACCACCAAATACATCTACATGTGTTTCTTAACTTCACCAAAATTTAAACCATTACAGGATAATATCATTTTTTAATGGAGATTTCTGACTGCAGACCTAACACGTTTCATAATGTACAGGAAGTTAGAAAGGAAAGTCAATCTTAATGCACAATCAAACAATCCATTCAATACTAAACTTACATGGATAACGTGACGAAATGCCTCTCGTGCTATGACGTCATTGGTATCGTTATTGTACCAAACCCTGTATCGGTATAAGTTGTCATTTGACAGGAAGTTGGAATCAATAAAGACGTAATCTCCGCTTGTCATGCCATTGTATTGAGCTCGCAGCATTATGTTGCGGAAATTGTTTTTCTCTGCACACATAAACACAACTAAACGAAGAAAATACTATGGTATACAATTCATTATGATCATTAGCTGAGATTAAGGGTCTTAAAATCTGAAAAATCAATATCTAGAATTAGACTTATCATAGTCATCAAAGCTTCAGCATCAAACTAATTTGAAATTCAAAGGGATTTCTGCAATAAAATTGTGATCGAAAATACTAAAAAAAATCAATGAGAGCAAATTGAATTATGTAATCAATTTCCCTACTTCTCGCTGACTTCTTTATGATGCGTAGATATTCATCAATCTGTCTGTCTGATGGATCTTCGTCAAACCGTTGGAAGGACGCGACAATGATCTTATATTCCGTAACCTTTGTAAGGAAACCATTCATTGCATGCAAGCACAAGTCTGTAAAATAGACGATCCAAGTCAAGCTGGTAAAACAGCGAGGTTACACTTTGATTAATAATAGCCGATAAAATCATAATGATATTTTATCATTTAGCATTTGATATTCAAAGAAGTGTTAAATAATTTATCATAAATTACAAAACTGTATTCACCGCTGGTTGCCTGTATCAGTATTGCAGTTATATTCCAGTTGAATTTGGTGAACAATGCTGCCACTGCTAAGCCGGCTTTGTTAAACGTTGCCGAAAGTCGTATGAAAGTCCGAAAAATATTCTTCTTCTCGAAAGTTGGATCGTTAGCTCCCCAGGAAATGTGGGGCAAATTGTAGTAAGGTGTCACATAAGCGGCCCCAAGATTCCCTGATTTATAATTAATATGAAACTACAAGTAACGGAAAATATGGCATGCAAATCGCACAATGATACACCTCTAGCAATTAAGAATATCATCAGTGTAACCATGTACTTCAAAGTCTGTAGTTCAAAATGCGTGTATATCATTACCAATATCTTAATGTAATAAAAGAATTAAACGAAATTCATGTTTTTAGCTACGAAAATTGGTGTGGCAACAAACACGTTACGCAGGTATGTGCGTATATTTAAAAAAAAATAATATAACTAGCATGTTCTTCTTATTATCGGTTTTTAAATCGAGACATGCCACTGAAAATTAAGTTAACATAAAATGGGTTTGAACAGTTTGCAAATTCGAGATTTTCCTAGACAAAAAAGACTTTCCCTTGCATTTTGCATGATTGAACTATGGGAGTTAATTTTTGCATTCAATCTGTGAATCGGAAGCTTGCTTGTGATTTATCCTAAGCGGAAAGTTCTGTCATTAGGCTTAAACGTGGAGATATAAATGAAGCCTGTAATAATGTAACAAAGACCATAATTAGTGTAGCACAGAACAATATACCTAACAAAGAAATGACGTCCCCACCAAAGTACCTACACAATACTATCTGCCCAAACTCATCAATCCCAAGGTGCCATAATACAAGGCAAAAAAACTCAATTCAGGAAATTTAAGCAAGGACTATGCATTTCTACAATTCTTTTTTCCCTAATACTATACGTTCCTGGAACAAGTTACCACTCGATGTACAAAATAATCCATCATTACCGAGTTTAACATCGTTTTTAAAAACTAAGGTTCCTAAAATACCAAATTATTTTTATGTAGGTAGTAAAATTGGTCAAATACTCCATTCTAAATTAAGGCTTCAATGTAGTTCACTTAACCAACATCTATATCACAGAAAAATATGTAATTATCCATTTTGTGCATGCACAGTGACTGAAAGCTGAGAACATTGCCTTAGTTTTTGCTTACTCCTCCTAGGCACCTGATCCCACCTCTGGTGTGTCCAGGGGTCCGTGATTGCCCAACTCTTGTTTTTGTATTATATTTAGGACTTACGAGATTGATCACTGTTCGTTATCTTTGCCTTTACATGCTACAACATGTTCCCACACAATATGTACAATAAACTACACAATTACTGTGGAATTACTTTTGCATAGATCAAGTGATCTCTCGAACAACGAAAACAAAAATATTTTTCTTCTTGTACAAAGATTTATCATGGACAGTAAAATGTTCACAAATACTACATAATATACATGTAAATACAAAATGTTTATAATCAGCTGCAAGTGTCTATCCTAAATACTTTTTGGTCTATACTCAGCGACGGTAAGGAAACCCGAAGAAATTGACAGAGCTATATAGAAAAGAACCTAAATGCACTCCAGGCCAGATGACGTCACAATGAAAAATGACGTCATGACATATAGTTTTGTATAGTTGTTTTGTAGGGGAAATGAAAATATATTACATGTATGTACCATTTTTAAATGCATAGCATAAGGGCTGGCGGTCAACATTTTGAAGAAATATTTAGCATACATACTTATCAATCCCTTGGTTGCTTAAGAAGTGGTAGGATGGGTTTTGAACTAGAATCAATTCTTAATTAATCGGTGGTAAAAAGAGTGCAATTCAGTTCAAGTTTCCAATATTGTTTTCTAACTATATCCTCAAGAATACAGACATTTTTGGGTCTCCCTACAAGAAAAATGTGTACAGTAGGATTTGTTTTTCAAACAGTTGCATTGGATACAATTGATTTAATAATTCCTTGCCCTGTGTCTATGTGTATCATAATTCATGCCTAATTTAGCTGGTCACAATACTCAAAGCACGTGCTGATTCAATTTTATGTGACCATGCGATTGCCTTGCCTTGCATGTTGAACCATTACTATGATAGATGTATCAGTTGTGTTTAATTTTTAATTTACCCAACCGAACATGTGCATTTGTACAGCACGTTGATTTATCGCACTTATATTAATGCAGGCTTCCTTTAACGTCGTGAGTATCAAAATGAATACTCTGGAATCATAATTGTTCGCGAGGGGATCAATGCTCATGTATTTCGTGTGTCACCCTTACCCATGGTTTGTTTATAAATATTATGCGATTCTCATCATTTATGAATTACCCACGAAATTATGTCCCCACAAAGAAGCAACATTTTTCCACAGTATGCATTCTATATTGTGCATTTATATTAATCTTGTATTATGTACAAACAATTGTGTCAGTAATAATATATGTTAATATGTTATGATTTACCATAATTATACCCGAATAAGCCTCTCACGTGTATCAATTAATTGAGAGCGGATTCACATAAGTCATTGTATGACTCGCTTTCCTATCGTTGTTGCTGCTTATATTTTGTAATTACATGTTGTTAAATTGTATTGAATAAATATTGTTTAAACTAAAGTTATTACGGGCCATTTATCAATAGCTACCGTAAACATTTTTTCTCATGTATCATTGTGCTCTTTGTGATAATAATGGAGCATGTTTGGTGCACTCAAGAAAAAGAGTAATTTATCTCCTCACCGTTCGTTATCTTTTCCAATACATTTTAGAAAGTTTGAGTGATAGTATGTGATGGCTTGTGGTATCAACAAATTATTGCGTGGTGATACATGTTTTCAATATTAAAGTTGGAAAAGCCCAATATTAAAATTGAAAATTCCAAGATTAAAGGTGAAAAAACCAACATCAAAGTTGACAATCAAAGGGACATGGACACGTTTCGAGCTCAAAGTGTTTAGATTTTAGATTTTCATTTTTAATTTTTACAATGCTCACTTATAGTATTGTAATAATGCACTTTGTTGTGTACTTGGTGACCCTGAACCTTCTATTCTAGAAATATATGACCTTGTTTATAACCAGTATTGATTTATTTTTAGTAAACACGGGTGATGTTTATAGAAAAGTCTAGAAGTGCGTTGTCTGATTATGTCAACAAGTTACATAATTCATACTTTCTAGCGTGTTCTAGAAATTGAGAAATATATATAAGACAGTGACTTATGAATAGGAGACACTCGTGATTTTGGACTTGTGATTTTGATTATGTGATTTTAACTGGGATTATTTTGTACTGGAGAAGTTTTTGTAAATTTGGAATTAATTAATTAAACGCCGGACAAACATTGTAAGTTAGACTTTTCTTTAGTATTAGAGAGTTGTTATTCTTGTTTTATTTTATTGTATATTGTAAATAAATTAGTAAAATTCTAGATAGTGTTTTATTGTTGAATACTGTTGTTCTTTCATAAAGGTAAATTTCTGACCTTGATTTTATTAATCGTAACAGAAATTGGGGGCTCGTCCGGGTCGAATACAATTTTTTTTATAACAAGCAGAGTTCAACATGTTTTCAGTAGAAAATTTTGTAAAAAATCCAGACGTCCAGGTGTTTGATAGTTGAAAATATGAGTTGTTGAGTCTTGGGTTTACACTTAGGGTTAAAGGTTAAAACTAGCATAAGAAACAGGAGATTAGAACTGTAGTTGCTAAGAAACTTTTGCGAAAAACATTTTTACACGTAGATTTCCAAAGTCAAAACAACCGGAATTGTCAGAATTAATAGCACAATAGCATGGAAAAATAAGATAGAACGCAGGAAATTGAAGAGAAGAAGACGTGAAGAGAAAGAGAAAGAACGTGAAGAGAGAGAGAGAAAGATGCGAGAATTTGAGCGAGAAAAAATGAATGGAGAATTTTGAAAAGACAAAAAAGAAGCAGTCAGAAGACATTTGAATTAGAGAAATTAAAGATTTTGTTACATAAGAAACGAAGCTGCGCCCCTGTCGATGTGAAATTCGACGCAGCTTAAAAATATCAGATTAGTTCCGAATTTCAGGAAAAGGCTATTAATATAATTTTTCTCATTCCTGGAGAAAGTTGCCTATAAATTTAAATGGCAAAACAATACTGGACAACATTATTACAAAGTGTAATAATTGGCAATAGGCGGCGGAAAGTTTCTCAGCGCTAGCCATAGGCCGAGAGTTCAGATTATGACATGTCAAGGCTGCAATACTTTAAGGCATACCAACTTGTACCAGAAGCGTACAGACAGACGGTTTTAGAAAGGTTATAAGAAATTCGACAATCAGACTTATGTAGAAATTTGCTAAAGAGAAAAAGAAGATTTATTTGATCAATGGTTAAGATCTCAGGAATAGACATTTTCAAAACTTTAGCCAACTCATCTGGTAGAAGAATTTTAAGAATGTGTTCATCAATATTTAAGAACACATTTAGAAAGATAAGAATGTAAGAACTCTTGAGCAAGCTGCAGTCATCTTCAGATACTTACACTCTTTCTCAATAAAAAAACTATTGGTCCAAAAATAGAGTTGTAGTTGCATGGACAAAGTTCAGACTCAGATAAGAGGAGTAATACACAGATCTCAGTCCCTTCCAGTACATCTAATTCCAGTCACCAACCCTACAAGTGGTTCTACGTCCGGTCCAAGGTCAGGCCCTGTTCTGAAAGGATCTCTGGTGTAGGATCGCTTCCTACTTATACTTATTGTAAGAAAAAAGGTCATCCTGATTAGTGGTGTTTTAAGCTTAAGAATTGAAAATGACCTTGACAACCACAACCCAATGCTTTGTACAGCATTTAGAAATTATAGGAAAGCCTTTGTTTCGACCTTGTTCTGCGCCTCCTGATGTTCAGGGTTCGAAGTCCAGTTTTGTTAATTCCTATGGAGGGATTATAAGCCCTTTTTGTACATCAGGGATTTGTTTCCATTGATGGCTCTAGTTGATATGTAAACCTTGTTCAGATTTTGAGAGATACGGGTGCGGCTCAGGTTTGTTGTAT
>CAJDSM010018016.1:0-19146 GCA_903981925.1 Ostrea lurida
AGTGCTCGTTTTATATGTTAAACATATGTTGATGAAGTACGCCCACTGATTTGACAGACGGCATGTCAGAGGAAACGTACTGCTAATTGGACAACGGAGCTTGACTTTTGGCAATTCTCTGAATATGTGTTTTCTTGCTCACGATTTTGTATTACTTATTATGATTGATGAAATTGATTGCAATTTGTTATGTTCACCCTTTCTATCATTTATTTAAGTACTAGAAGTATAAATGTAGTTCAAATATAACGCTTAATGGAATATCCATGCAATTGTATTATATCATTATCTCTTGTTACACGCTCACGTCTTATTTACCTATAAAACTGATAATTGCTAGTCCACATACATGTGTACCTCTAGTGAGGATATCACATATCAGTTTTATTGCTGATAATTGCTAGTCTACATACATGTGCACCTATGGTGAGGGTATTACATATCAATTTTATTGCAGATTATCCCGATCCCGATGGATGTTTAGAATACGAATTTGCGGAGAGAAAATTGGTGGCTAGAAATTGTAGTGACGTACGTGAAGTTCAGTGCATTAACGGTAATGTACATCTACCGCTATCCTTAAACAACTTGCGTTTGTGACTAGTGGAAACGCGAACTCATAATGAGAGTTATTTTGTAAGATGAATGTCTGTATTTTGTATGTAAAAGGTTCTAAAGAAGCATATATATTGACGGCGTGCTACCAGGAGGAGGAGACGTCGATCTGCTTACCAAACAATGAGAGTTCAGCACCCACTGACAGCCACGGTAACGAGGTGTTTTATCACTCGTGGATGATCATTTCTTGAAAATGACGCACGACTATTTGTAATTTGAATTCTAATTTTTAAGCATAGAAATACCAGGGATTTCCGAAGCATCGCATAAATTGCATTTCTATATATCGTGGTTACGTTTAATATAAAGTTGGCATCATCAATTTATAATTATGTAAATATGTACTTGGACATTCTATGAAAAAACGTTACCAAACTTACTTCCTTAAAACCCCCATTTCACCATTAGTTCATTCATGTACTAATGACTAATAACAATAGAAATTCAACCAAAGAAAATCCTACACGATGCGATGGGTATCCTGTAACCTTAGTGTGGATCGTAAGCATGCATGTGTCCGCTTGACATTGAACTACATTGTGCACTTGTAGGCCCAAAGGAATGTCAATTTCCCGCCTTCTGTCCCAAGGGATACATTTGCCAGGGACTTCTAATTGGAGGAGTTTTCTTAATAAGTATCATATTCAGCAGCGTTTGTGTAAAATGGTAAAACATTTATTTATATCTTACAAAACTGCCTGATTTTCACATCTTGGTTCAGAAAAACTAAACAAAGACATAATATTGATAGTACTAACTATTCTGCAGTACTACATATCTTGTGATATTCTTGTTTTATTCCATATCATTTTAAAACGGTAAAATGTGTGAATATGTTTGTTTTCTTTCAAAGTTTTCCTTGGTCTCATCTTTTCTTTCTTATGTAACCTTTCGATTTAATATGTAAATGGTTCTAAATAAAACACTGTCCATGTAATACTGATAACTGTGTAACTGGTAAAACTAAATGTTTCAGCTGCATTAACTACCACGTTAGAAGAATACTGAAGAAGATAAGACACACGGAACCCACGGCTGATCAAAAAGATTTCAAGATGAAGATATTTACGTACAACTATACTGACAAGTATCTTCATCCCACTCCCAGCTCCAGAAATTAATTTTATGATATAGCTACCAAATATTCTATTATAGAATGTACGTAATATTTTGCAATATTTTGTGTTCAATATTCTGAGATTTTATAAAACGGTAACTTTGCTTTGCGTGAATTGTGTACATCCTAAACATTTCGAGTATGAGCGTTCCTTATCATAATAATGTAAACAAACCAAACTGGCAGATGACGGTCTTCAGAATCTGAAAGAGCTGGTATTTGAAATAGTGTCAGGAGAACCTGCCGGGTTTTTGGTTTTTTTTTTACTTTTAAAACAAAATGTTTTACTGTACATAAATTATGTCCCCATTCACAAAATCAGTTTGCTTCATGCACCAATGACGGGTTTAAAATATCGAAAAGTTAAGAAATGCAAGCCGGTATTAAACATTTTCACCATTGATGCCAATATTGATGAATTTCTTGTCTATTTTAGAGTATTTTGAGTGAAAAGGGGTATAATTTAACAACTAAATACTTTAGGTATATAATAAAAGAGTTATTGAACCTGTATTGGTAAATATTGACAGTCGTTAAGTGTCAAAATGCACTCGCAAGCTCGTGTAATTTGACAGCCAACTCGTGCCAATATTTACCAATAAGTTCAATTACCCTATATTATACACCTCTACGCAGGTCACAGCTCCAGTAATTAATTATATACTGAAAGGTGTCTCCATCCCGCTCACAGCTTGAGTAATTGAGTACAAATCATCTGATTTTAGAAAATGAAAGATAATGACCAAGGTTTCAGAGGATCTTCATCATGATCAATGTAATGAAAACCGGATCTATGTTGAAGGAGCATCGAATGAAGTGAATGAATGGAAGAAAACAATGTAAATAAAACACAATATGAATTAACTCACATCGTGTTAAAGCCTTTTTCTAGTATCAGAGCAACTGTAATTAACTGTAATTAAATTAATTTTACAAAAAGTAGGCATTCGTAACTGGATTTTATTTCAATTACCAATAATTTAATTTGTATTGTATCCTTAGCCCTGATTGGTCAATTTCAAGTTTGGAAATGCAATTTATATTTGTATAATCTGGCTTGGTATGGGGACACACGCCCTTGATAACTAGCAGCCGGAATTACTTTTTGGCAATTTCAATGAATAGATAAAAGCAAGGGAAATATTTTTAGTTGTTTACTAATTCTGTAATTAAATTATGAGGAATGACTCTAATTTTTGGACATATTAAAACCTGATTTGGGTCAGATTAATACGCCCCAAAATTAGAGTCATTCCTTAAGTAATTGAAAATATTTAAATATATTCCAAAATTGCCATGTATTTCAACCCTGTTTAGTATGATACAAATAAATTCATTGTCTATATTTTGTAAATGATTGCAAAGAACTAGAACTTTCTAAATGATGACTACCTAACTCAGACAAATCATTGCCAATCATTTAGATTTTTATTGTAGATCTTTGTATTGTAGGTCTCTGATAAATTTTTTTGCTCTGATCCTTCAAAGTTTTTGGCCCCAATCTTTTGGCACTACATTGATCACTTTTATAAAGTTTTACTTTCATGTTTCGAATTTCCAACATTTCGGTTTGAGCATCACTGAAGAGACATCATTTGTCGAAATGCGCATCTGGTGCATAAAAATTGGTACCGTATATGATTTATATTGTGTACTCCTGTATTTATGTAGTTTTTGATACATCAATTCATAATTAAGAAGCTTGCGACATGCTAAAGAAATTGTACTACGATAATATGCTGCTCACCAGTGAATCAAAGGTCATTTGTCCTTTTAACGGCTTGGAATTCCGAAAGAGTAAAGTCAGAATGATCCTATATTCCATGCTTTACGCAAGCTAACGCATTTTATGAATAATTTCATAAATGTCAGAATTATACGGTACCAAAAAATGAACAAAATTAAAGAACAACATTTTTATTCAAATAACAACAGAATGACACAACTTGGGACTATATAAATTATACATTCCTATTCCCAAGGTTCATATCCTTTCCAACATTGTATTTCCAGGCTAATACTTTAATGTAATATTTTGATCAGTCACACACCAAGTGTAATCAAGTAATTAAAGAATCAGGCATCTTTCCTTTCTTAAGTTGAGAGTCCATCTGTTTCTTCCACACCATTGAGAACTGACCTCAGCTGACCGGAGAAACTAGGTAGGCGGTTCTGGTCCAAGTTAGACGATGAGGACGGATGAAGGGTTGTGTCTATTTTGTTGACCAACCAATATGTGTACATTTCCCCTTTCCCCTGAAATAGCAGCAGGTTTTTCTTGCATTAGTCTTGGTAAGCATCCTTTGTGGACCGGCCACACCCGCCGTACGCCCATTGTCTTGGTTAAGCAAACGGAGTAAATCCAAGTCAAAGACAGCGTACAAATAACTGCTTAAATTGTTAATTCATGAACAGTTCAGACCCGATGATCTGTAGTACTCGCGAACTAGATCGTTTTAACGACCATGGAATTTACGATATGCTGCTTAAATGTGATTGTTGAAATCCTTGCAAGAACCTGTTTGTAAATCTAAACTAAGCCTAAGGTAATGCTAAGTCATTGTCATTCAAACATTGATCAACACGGCTATATGAATAACGTTAAACATTGAATAAAGTTGATCTAGTGTAATTCTAGGATTACCTTTAATCACTATCAATCAACACTGGTTGAACGTTAATCTAACTAGTGGGATATTTTCTGTGTTTATTAAAGGGACCGTTTCACGATTTTCTTCAAACTTTCGTTTCCACCTTTAGTTTTTGAAATGTACTGTCTTTTGTATTTAAGAAGTTCTGTCACAAAAATAAAGTTGTACAATACATTATGACAGAAGTTCACTGCGGAGAGTTTATTATTTGTCAGCTAAACAAAGATTCAGGTATGTTATTGTTTACAAAATAATATAACAAATTCTAACTCTGTGATTAATATCCAATCTGAAGTATTCTTTAGCTTACATATGCCATTTAAGATAATGAATGATTTTATGACTGTTCAAAATAATGATTCTGGTGAGGCAGGCTACAGTCACGATTAAAGGCAGTATAATGTAAATTCTATTGTCGTTATAACGATCCAGTATGACCTGCCATGGGGTCAAATGGTGTTGGATATGTTTCATAGTAATGTTAAGCCGTTTTTCATATACTGATTTGACTACGGATTGATCCGTTAACCTGATAAAGACAATGGACTCACGGTAGGTGTGACCGGTCAACAGGAGATATTTACTCTAATTAGGCACCTCATTCCACTTCTAATATGTCCAGGGGTCCGTGATTGCCCAACTCTTGTTTTTGTATTCTATTTAGGACTTACGAGATTGATCACTGTTCGTTATCTGGGACCTGATCCTGCCTTCGCTTTGTCGGAGGTCCGTGTTGCCCTACACTCGATTTTGTATGTGTTTTTTGGATTATGATTACGTTTAACACGATGTTACCTTCGCCTGTTTGTATTTAACATTTCACCTGTCTCTGTTTTCATGAATTAACTCGAGTTTTGTTTACATAACACATATACTGCTTATATTCTTGCAGTCAGAAAGTCCAAAGTTTTGATTATTTCCTTCAAATAAGTTATGTTTCATATTTTCAATTACAATGAAAAATTTTCCCCAGAAATCGTGAATCAGTTCTTTTAACTGATTTCATCAGCATTTTGATGCAAACAGACACAGGTACATTGTATCATTATATTACAACGGGGTGTGTTGAAGGCGTAGAAAAAGTTGGAAGTTAACTTCTCAAAAATTCGAATTCTTGACAAGCAAATAAAAAGATATCCGATCTTGTAAATTCTAATTGTAGAGGGCGACGGTCAAATGGCAATTTTAAATTTCCATCACTTCATCGCGGATTAACTAACATTGCCGGGAATTTTTTCTCCATCTTTTAATTTTCAAATCGTTGAGTAGCGCTTACCATTCACCTAATATATTAATTAATTTCCTGACTTTCCATCTTTCATGCATTCATCTGATCAACTATTACAACTAGAAATAATAAGATGGAGGTTGTCTATTATATTTTCTTTGCATACGGAATTCACACATAATTTTAATTGTAAACACAGGGTGGGGACAAAGATGGCTTCAACGATTCTTTTTGCCCGATGGAATATCCAATGAATATAACAATACAGAGCAGAGCAAAGACAAACCCTTGAATATACAAAAAAATTATCTGGTGCCGAGGAGGAGTAAGCATCTCCTGTTGACGAGTCATACTCGCCATGGGCCCTTAATCTTGATCAAATCACAGAATACTTTAGAAAGCATATTCAATTTATGATATCTAAAGGTACAAATATTGTGCATTTCATTTGAAATTGAAGATATTTGATGCGGACAATGAAAATACGTGATAATTTTCAATACATCGTATACCTTAATTGGAACATTTCCTCGATCTACTATCTCATACCCTCCAAGGCCGAGCAATGCGTTCCTGGTCCTCTGTGTGATATGTATTTTTCCACCTGTTTAAACAACCATCTCAATATTTCAAAACTTATAATATTACATATATTTATTTATTATACTGGATGCACTTAAATACGCTAATATTCACGAAATGTAAAGCGGTAACTTCTAAGTGTAAAACATTCTCACCTTCTCCATTAGACTCCATCCGGGAGGCTGTGTTTACAGTATCGCCGAACAAACAGTACCTAGGCATCGTCTGTCCTACAACACCTGTAACAATGATGATTATATATCACACCTCCAGGCTCATATACAAACAATGTATCACATACAGGTACGTTTTCAGATATAGACAAAATCTCAGATATAGCAACCGTCAGAGTTGCGTACTTATTTGTTTAGTGTTCTTTAAACTATCACATATGTTGAATTTTAAATGATATGTAAATATGCAACAACCTTTTCGTTGTATGATTCATTGTTTTCATTAAACTCCAAACAAAATGAGAGAGAGAGAGAGAGGGAGAGAGAGAGAGAGAGAGAGAGAGAGAGAGAGAGAGAGAGAGAGAGAGAGAGAGAGAGGAGAGGAGAGAAGAGAGGAGAGAGAGATGATTTTAGTGATCTTGGGTATACGTGCCATAAAATGAACACCAATGCAAACACATTGATTAACAGCTGTTTATATAAATGGTTGACAATGTTTGACAAGTGAGAAAATTTTTGATACATCAAATGAGGTCAAATTATTATAACATTAACCTTAACATTAGAAAGAAAAAGCAGTATGTATAATTGCTCAATTAGACATCAAAGTAAGATAATTTCATACCTGCGCATACTGGGCCTGTGTGAAGTCCTATGCGGACCATAACTTGCCGTTCCGGTATTGCCTTCAACTTGAATTGTTTGAGCTGTTTCAGTATGGTCAGAGACATGCTACCAATCTGTCCACTATGAGCGTTTCCGTTTTTCTCCGGCAGACCACTGACTACCATATAGGCGTCACCAATTGTCTCCACCTTATTCCAAAACATGTAAACTATTACCATATAAAATAGCGAAGTAAACAATGTGGTAAACGTAATCATGGTCCCAAAAACATATATACAAAATAGAGTGTAGGGCAACACGGACCTCCGACAAAGGCGAAGGCAGGATCAGATGCCATGGAAGAGTAAGCATCCTCTGCTGAACGGTCACACCCGCCGTGAGCCCGTAGTCGAATCAAAGTAAATGGGGTTAACCGTTGTCAAATCTAGTGCGAAAATGACAGTCTAATAAAGGGTATGAAACAAATCAGTCAACAGGCATCGCCGATCATTTCCTCCTTATTCCAGAAATAAAAAAACTATCCACGGGGACGATTTCAGCTTCGTCATCGTCAACTTCCCTTATTTATGTAGCAATATTCCATCATCATCTGCATATTGTGTTTATGTCTCTTAACTTATTCGATACGCAAGAACTTGCTCTGCGTACGATCAGTTTTTGAATCGAAGCAGGCTACTTACAGACATGTTGTTGTCACAGGGGTTTCAACAGTCCCGTTTAAAGGCAGCATTTCGTAAATTCTATGGTCGTTATAACAATTTAGTTTACCAATATGACCTGAAAATTTAGTCAAATGCTGTCTGATGTGTCTCATAACCATTGTTAGGTCGTTATTCACACACTGATTTGACTACGGATTGTTCCGTTTACCTGATCAAGACTATGGGCACATGGCGGGTGTGACCGGTCAACAGGGGATGCTTACTCTCCTAGGCACCTGATCCCATATCTGGTATGTCCAGAGGTCCGTGTTTGCCCAACTCTTGTTTTTGTTATTCTATTTAGGACTTGCAAGATTTGATCACTGTTCGTTATCTTTGCTTCATGTTATTCCATAATAAATGTGAATATAATACAACACCATAACATGATCGTTTGATCATTAACTATCACCACCATACGTGGTCGCATGATCACAACATTGTTACATAAAAAAGAGTCAAATAAGAGACAATAAATAAGATGTACGCATGAAGGGACATGTCCCATCTTTATGACTGTCTTCTAGCTTTTTATGAAGACCTATAGTGACTGACATTTAGTTTTTTTGTTCCAAACTCAATAGGAATTTTTATTTCTTGATAACAAATCTCTATGTGAAGTATCCATCAACCAAAGCAACAAATGTTGCCTATAGAGTGGATACAAGTCTCAAAGTAACCTTGGGCTTTGACCTTTTGACCCTAAAATCATTTGAAGTTTTCTTCCCTGATAACAAAGATACTAGTGATTCCCGAAATCAATCAATCCAATTCAACATTTACCTATAGAGTAGTTAGATGGTTTTCCTATAAAATCTGGGGATTATCTTTACTTATGAACCCAAAATTGCTAGAATTCTAGCTCTTTTAATAATACAATAAGATGTGAAGTATCAAATTTGTTAAGCAAAAAATAAATAAAATAAAAAAAGAAAAAGAAAGAAAAAAGAGATTGCCTTGTAGAATATCTAAATTCGCAGTTTACACACATACCACAGATAAACTACCACTCTACTATATACCCTGTTGCACTAACAACAATAGGGGATAACAAGATGCTTTCCTTAAAACAGGACTGCAACAGGACATGGATCACAGACAATAGCTACCTTAGTCTACTCGACACCGGTTTTGACCGGTTGTATATTACGAAATGTTAAGTGTCCCCTTTTTGTTAGAGTGTTAGAACAATAATTTTCTGTGTTTTTATGTGAGACAAAATACAAATTTGCGATTTAGCTTAAAGGGGGATGGACATCGGAAATGCAAATATTGTAGAGGATTGTTCTTTCACATTACCTTATATACGTCAAAAGTGGAGATGATGTCGTCAAATAACGTGTAAATCTCGTTGAGGAATTGCACGACATCTATCGGGGTGATTTGTGATGCGATGGTGGTGAATCCTACGATGTCCGAGAAGAAAATTGTCACAGCTTCGAACGCTTCTGGGTCCACTGACTCTCCTCTCTTCAATTTGTCAGCCACAAGCCTAAATGATTATATCTTATGTGCATAAAATTCATATATCCATCAAAATTATCAATATGAGTTATAAAGTGGCGCAGCTAAGGATAAAATAGTTGTAACCGTGGGGTCTGAGGGACAGTAGCCTCCACCCATCCGACGCTGAGCATATTTTCACTAACAGTTGCAAAAATTTGTCATTCTTGTAAGAGTTTTAATACCTCAACAATGATATTGCAATTTGTACAAAACAAATAAAAAAGATATTGATGATCAGAACATCTCCAATTGTAAAACTTGCCTTTGCAAAATCCAATTCATGAGACAATACACTCGATTTTGTATGTGTTTTTTTGGATTATGATTACGTTTGACACAATGTTAACTTCGCCTTTTTGTACAATAGCACAAAAAAAACTGCTACTCTGTATCTACAAAACGGGCACACGAAGATATTTTTTCTGTCAACACATTTTCTGACTCAGAATATGAAAGCAAATGATAACTATGTTCAAGCCATGATCGGTTGAAGCCCCTTTTCTTGCCACATTTTCTGTAAGAGGAAAAGCAAGCGATGTGGAATCACATTTAATTGTTAGCAGAAATAACTTCTGTTTATCGTCAACATATGACTTGTGGTAAACAATATCTAAATTGATTGACTTCATTCTTTTCCCGACCCAGAGCATTTTATCATGTATAACACAATAGGATTCGGCAGTTGGCCTATGTAAGCCTTCCTTAGAACTGTAACAACATATTTGTGTCTATGACAGTAGTTCTCACTTGGGTAACATCCGATTGAGGAGGAGATCTGTCTTGTCTTTTTCTTCGTTTAGTGCCACCGTCCTTTCTTCCACGAGGTCCTCCAGATTGTTGGCGTACTTCTCCAGCATGTTGATCATGTTGTCTATTATACTCACGCTCCTAAAGAAACAAGGAATGTTTCCGTTCAACAATTGTTGCTAGAAATTTTGTTTTTATAAAAGAGTAATTAACGTTACACTAGTTTTGGTCTCATTCCCCCTAATGGTTAGGGCAATCGATATTGAATTCGCGCCAAACTTAAGTAATCTAACATTGGCAGTGATTATTTCTTCACTAAGAATGAAAATCATAGACTTTTTATCAATTCCAGTAACAATGCAGGCGTCTGTGATGGCAAGCAATACACTAGAAACGAATCTCACTACTAAATCCTTAATCGTCAAACAATGTAAACTTTAAAAACAATTGTGTCACTTCGGCTAAGCTGGCGATGTCTACATGTATACATTAACGGCAAACTAACAACTCAACTTTAAGACAACCGGGAGAATTTCACTTTTTCCATTGTTATGTAATTTATGTAGCAACATTCCACCATCACCTGTGTATTGTTTCTTAGCTAATTCGATACATGAGCTTGTTCTGCGTATGATTTTTTTTAATCGAGGCAGGATATTTACAAACACATTGTTACAAGGGTTTCGACATTCACGTTTACAGTCAACATTTCGCAATTTCATGGTCGTTATAACGCTCTAGTTTGACAGTGCAACCTGCTTTTGGATCAAATGATGTCTAATATGTTTCATAGTAATTGTTAAGCCATTTTTATACAGATATTCTTAATACGGATCACTATGTTTAATCTGATCAAAACAACGGACTCACGGCGGGTGCGAGCTGTCGACGGGGGATGCTTATTCCCTCTAGTCACCTGATCTCACCTCTAATTTATCCAGGGTCCGTGTTTGCTTATTTTTGTTTTGTAGATTGTTTGGGACTTACGAGATTTATCATCGTTTGTTATCTTAGCTTTTTCCATTAACGAATTACTTTACGATTTCTGAACTTGAGTAAAAACTTTAATCATTCTTTCCTAACACAATGCTTGTTACAAAGGCAGGATAGATCCAGTTTGGAGGAAGAAGAACACTAAAACAATTTCCTGTAAAAATACACTATACAAAAGCAAAAACTGTTATGCATCGATGCAAGACTAGTTTTAAAATGAAAACCAAACTGATACCATTTATCAATATGTTTGGTTTAACGTTTATGCTGAACGCTCTAGGATAACGTGTGTTTTGGCATGATGCGCGTTTTTCACGTAACAAGGACGTACTCGTCAGAGCTTATTTCTCTAATCACAAAAGACATACAATGGTATCTGAATTTATTTTTCTGTGACATACACAAACCTTGAGCTAAATAAAAAAATCAGAAGGCATCAGGGATGCTATAGCCGAGTTGCAGATAACATTTTTCGAGGTTTTTGTCCGTGTATATGAGCCATGAGACCAATGGGTGTATTTTGTTTTTGATAACGTAATATAGATCTCTCGAAACTAAACAACCTTTGTTCAATATGTTTTAACAAAATATTGACAAGTAAAAAAAATATCATTTGCGATATTAAATCATCTGTACAAGTGAGGCATAAAGCTTGCAGGCCTTTATGTCACGGTTAGAAAAGCTAATAAAAGTTCATACGTTTGTTCAATATGTTTTATCAAAATGTTTTCAAGTACGGATGTATGAAAAGCAACACCAAGCCATCCATGCAGGTGAGTCTTGAGGCTGGGGGGGGGGGGGGGGGCTTATATCTTGATATGGTTAGATCGATTTGGGAAAACTAAACAACTTTGTTATATATGTTTTATCAGAATTTTTTCGAGTAGTAAAGCGTTATAAATATTGACATTAAATCATCCATACAGGTGAGCCATGAAGCCCGCTGGTTTATATCATGATGCGGTTATATAGATCTAGTAAAACTACACAACATTTGTGGCATATCTGTTAGCAAAATGTTTTCGAGTAGAGTTATAAATAGTGACGTAAAATTAACGTACAGGTGAGCCATGAGGCGCATGGGCCTATATCTTGACACGGTTAGATAAATCTAGAAAAACTAAACAACTTTTGTGCTATATGTCTTATGATTTTTTTAGTAAAGAATTATGAATAGTGACCTTAAGATTGTCCGTGCAGGTGTGAAATGAGTCCTGCGGGCTCAGCGGAAGTATAGAGTGGTGCAGTACTTGCGTATTGTAAAAACAGCCCGCTGTCAAACATTCAGCTTACGATGAAATACTTGGTGGAACTAAAAGCGGGGTTGTAGTTTAGGTGTTAAAAGAGCATCGTTCAGCTTTTTTGTTCCCTGCTGGTGTATCTCTTTTCGTTACGTTGTAATCATATAATATATATATATATATATATATATATATATATATATATATATATATAATATTATATATATATATATATATAAATTATTATATAAAGCACTATAATACCAACAACACTCAATGACTCATAGAAAAAACAACAACAACAAAAAACCCAAAATCTATGGTTTAGATTCTTTGTTTGTTTGTTGGTTTGTTTTTTTGTGAGTTTTTTTTGTTGTTGTTGTATTTTCATCTCTCATGTATTTATTTATATTCATAATTCGTCGAAGAAGAGACAGGTCGTCCCGAAAATTGACAATTTAATTGTTCGTGTCGTTGGTCATTCAGATAGTGCTTTTTCGTTGATTTACTCATGGTTCATAAAGTTCGGTTGCCTTAACTTTTTGTTTTTTTAATCCATTTGGGACTTACGAGAATTGATCGCTTGTTTCGTTATCTTTGCCTTTACATATATTCTTTATATGTACACAAGTTCGTCGTGGATTTACTTACGTTATTTTATCTACTCACGAAAATAAAGATATGAAAATCACAATTAAAATAATGATTGTACAGTACTTTCTTAGAGTATTAGTTGATTTTCAATAGCATTTAACTTGATCTTGCTGGAGGATTTAATCAGCCACCGTGCCTTATTACGGTTACAATTGAAATCGAATTCAGTTTTTTTAAAATTCCGAAAACAACCGGACGTGAATCTGCATGTAAGCTGTTGGACAACAACCAGTAATCAATGTTATAAATCATGTATGAAACAAAAGTAAAAGATGGATACACCAGCGGTGGACAAGGTGTCTGGGGAGGAGCAAAGACCTCCTCCTGTGCCACCAGTCATTACCCGGCACCGAACGTGTAATCCATATACATTTGTAAGATCAGCTAAGCATCAGTTGTCGGCCATTTACAATATATTAATACAATTGATAGCACTATTTCAAATAATGTTAAGGGCAATTTTAGTAAGGACCAGGACACGAAATACCCAATTCCTTTAAAATTTCACAAAACATTTGAGATGTGAATGTCATGTATTTTCACTTGCGTTCATATCATCCATCGAAGAATAACATTTTTCTATAATTGCGGGAGCAGTCTCAATTACCTATCAAAACACCCCGCTTCAAAAACCCGGATTTAGTTTCATTGTAGACACACAACACTTATTGAATGGTGGTGGGTTTTTTACCTGATCAGTACTTTAACGTATCGTTGAAGTCATAAACAATGTGAACAGTACATGTACTTGTTTCTATTTTTTAGATGGCGGGACTTCATTCATCCAATTTAACCCGTTTATGCGGAGCCTGCATCGATCCTCCCAACGATCTGCTCCTGTTCTGTATGGCACCAAGAAAGCCTCCAGGTATGGCAATCGCTTCATACTTTTATGCTTAAAAAGAAGAACATTGATGAAACGGGAAATGATGATGAAAGTGCGCTTACTAATTATACATATTAGTTTAGCAGTTGTGATTATTACAAGACGTCTTTGTATCATGGGCTTGTCATGCTTATTATCTTCCGAAGGATGTATGAAAATGATGACATTTAAATTAGAGGGGTATTTCAAAGTCGCAATTCCTTAAAGGACAGTCGCTTTAAGTAAGTTAAACATTCATCATTCTTGGACGTTTAAATTCCTTATTGTGCATCGTGTAAATACAACATACTCTGTTAGATATAAACAGTTACATTCTGTATTTTGCTTTCAGGGAATGCAATAATCTTCATATGTCAGTCCTGAAGTCACATGGAAGATTGGAAGAGCTCCAACTGCATCATTGACAACAGATGGACGGTGAAAGTGACAGATTATGCGTGGTATACATTCTACGACAAATAAAACACTAGCAAACACCAAGCGAAAATGAAACTACTTCCTATGTCTCGGATTCATCAGGCAGTTCACATTAGATCTGCTGTAAATAAACGGTTAATATAATGCCCATCCTCTCTGCTTTTTAGTTAGTACATTTAGATATATAGATCGTTACCGTTCACAACCCCTCTTCTATTACATTCATACACTCCTGGTTATACTAGTGAAAATCATTCTTTCATGAATCTAGGATTATATAATCACTGCTAATGTCATTGTCTTTTGCGATGTTCCCTTGACGTCCTCATATGAATGCAGCTGACAGAGTACTCATGATCTATCTGATTCAATCTATATTCACTAATGTCATTTCTACTAGAGGTTCAAGACCTCACATGTACTTAGTACCATAAAAATTACACCTATATCATATATATACATATTTGAAAGACATTAGGGATTGATCCCTACATATTATTAGGGGTCATTGTAAATTTATTTGACTGCCTGCACCTTCCGAGTCAAGACAAAACATGGATTAATCTAAATGCATGACCATAGAAGAAAAAACTTCTTTGTGTATAGCACTTTCTTTAATTTGTGTTCATTGGAATTAACTCCAAACTATGATTCATAAATATAAATACTCCTCGTAATAAATACTCTAAAGTAAACTCACCCGACAAATACCATACATTTAGTGCACAACCCAATACATTGTTAGACTCGTTTATGATGTTATTCATCACATTCTATCTTGTTTTATTGGAAACATTGCTAATTCATATACCACAACAGCGATAATCACTTACTGGCTGCTGTGTATCCTTCTGTGTGATTAGATTAAGAAATCTTTACCCTTGATTTTATATGGTCTGGTTAATATCCTGTTGATCTTCAGATTTGTTATGACTCTTCCGGAAATCCTGAAGGTTGGACGATTTCACTTCTAGGAATTGGTACGCGTACTGGTGACGTATTACAGTTATGGTATCATATCTACACGAGATGTTTACCGCTGGTGGACCATTCGCGTCGCAAGGAAAGACAACCGAAAGGTAATTGAAAAAAATGATGACAATACCAGCATTAATACAATTCCCCTTTCATTTCATTCTTATATCTTAAATTCTGCATTCGTTCAAGAGATTTATTAGATTGATTTTATTCATTATCTCTATTTTTAGCATTTCTAATCTTGAAAAGGGTTATCCTGGTCATATCATTTGCTTCAATAAAAAAGTGAATAAGCGAAAATGTGATCATAGCTCATGTAAAAGTGATAGAGAAATAACGTAATAGTTCAGGTAAACGTATAAACAACACACACTCTAACAAAAAGCTAATGAAGTGTTACATTTAAAAAGATCACTTCTACGACCATAGCATTTGAACTGACAGGCGATTGGTGACACCTGTGAAGCGTCAGCTTACATTTAGTATTCCTGTCTCAATTTGAAAACGTTATACAACTACCACAAAATAATCAAATGATATCAAATAAATAACTCCCATCAAGATAAATCCATGATTTTAAAAAAACAACTCCCATTCAAAATAATTCTGTAGGTATTAAATAAGCAACTCCAGCAAAACAATTCCATAGGTATTAAAGGGGCATGACACGTTCTGAGCTAAAAAATGTTCATACTTTAGATTCCATTTTTAATGTTTAAAAATGCTCACTTAGGGTATTTGTAATGGTCAGCCAAAATTTTAACACCATTTGTTGAGTTACAAGTGAGATACATCACTTACAATTCTCACTATGTAAACCTTAAAGTAGGTTACTCCCTAAATTTATTACTATAAAACAGTGTTTTCTATTCTGTAGATGAAGATAAAGAGACAGTAGTTAAAAGCTTGTCACTTCATCAAATTACAAGATATTTATTATTCAGATAGCAGCAGTAACCTTGAAGTTTGATTAGCAGCTTGAGATAATTTTGTTGGCAGAATAATGATTAAACGAGATTTGTGTGTAACTTGCGTTTTATTTGGAATCTGCATAATTGCAATAATATATTAATACCGAGCGAAGCTCGGACGGGCCTCGAAGCAAGGCTCTAAAGGTAACACGTATGTAAAGAAAAAAACTCAAATCAAGCAAAAGAAAACAAATCATCTCGACATACGTTCAAGGAAATTTTCGTGAGCCATAATGGGCGCCGCCATTTTATTAGTTAATTGCTTCAACAGATATTCGAGTAAACCTACTGTTACAAAATATGTAACTCTGACATGTTATTTGTTAAATTCAAACACTATTTCTTCAAAATCAGCAGTATAAATTCTTTTTGTTGCAGTTTTTACCTATAATTGATAGAAAAACTAGATACATGCAAGTACGTACGACTATAGATGAACGAGTTTCACGAGTTCCAATAAATAAAAAAGTAGAATGCGCTCACCTTTATGCAAATTAATTTTCTTGGATAAATTTGTTCATCTATAAAAAGTATTTTCGATTGCATACGGGTTGCATTCTTGTTGTTTATAATCGTGTTGGTTTGAAAGAAAACATCGACGTTAGATACAAAAAGCCGAAGTTAACTGTGTCAAACGTAATCATAATCCAAAAACCATACAGAATCGAGGTAAGGCAACACGACCTCCGACAAAAGCGGAGGTAACGTCACAATGCACTGTTCACGCCAGCTGACGTTATATTTACCCGCGTTAACACTGTGACGTCGTATTGTCGACGTGAACAGTTGCATTGTGACGTCGAATTAGCCGCAAATATTGTGTTTTCTTATATCGCATAGGAAAAAACACCTTTTAGGTAATAAATATTTTATATTTCTAACTTACCGTACTTAAATTAAATTAGATTTATGCAAAAACCATTTCTTGCTTCGCTCGGTCCAACGGTCACATCGATATATATCATTGCTAATTAATGTCCATTATATTTGCAAATGATATGATTGTTAGACAAATCTAGCTTGCCAATTACAACATGCCATTGGGTCTAATGTTGTCTAACGTGTCATTGCAATTGTTAAGCTGTTCTTTATACATTTTATTTTTATACACTGATTTTCACTACGGATTACTGCCAGATTTGCTTCATATCTGAATATTTTACTTAATATTGATTCTAATGGCTGACAACTACATTATATGATAAACCTGATGACTTTGACTTCGCAATCTCAACTTTCCTTTTTATGTAGTAATGTACTGTAGTAATGTATCACTATCACCTGCTTATGGTGTGTATGTCTCTCAGTTGATTCGATATGCAAGGACATGTCATGGCGTGTGAGGACTTTTTAAAGCGAGGCCAACTACTAACCAAAAAAATGATGTTGCAGGTATAACGAATCTCGTTCAAAGTCATCATTTCGCAAATTCTACGGTCGCTATAATGACTTGTTAGCGATTACAAGTTATCACTAATTGACTGATTTGGTTCATACCCTTTGTTAGACTGTCATTTTCGTACTAGATTTGACGAAGGGTAACCCTTTTTACTATGTTTCGACTACGGGCTCACGGCGGTGTGACCGGTCAGCAGAGGATGCTCTCCTCCATGGCACCTGATCCTGTGCTTCGCTTTTGTCGGAGGTCCGTGTTGCCCTACACTCGATTTTGTATATATGTTTTTGGGACTATGATTACTATTAACACATTGTTGACTTCGCCATTTTATATTATTCCGTCCCCCTGAATTAGACAATGGACTCACAGCGGGTGTGACCGGTCAACAGGAAATTATTACTTTCTTAGGCACCTGATCCCACCTCTGGTGTCCAGGAGTCCGTGTTTGTCCAACTCTTGTTTTTGTATTCTTACGACATTGATCACTGGTTGTTATCTTTGCCTTTTCATCATAAATATCATTTTATAATATGGCTGATTTTTACAGATATAATTGTAGGGTGTGCCTGATCTTTTTTATAGATATAATTATGGATACACAACGGCCAGTCCTATAAACCGGACATTAATAAATCTGACGTCATCAAGACCCCGATGGTGAAGTTGATGATGATGTGCTGGGAGGATGACTGGCGACAGAGACCGGACTTTTCAGCTATTCTCAGTTTTATCAGGGAAAACAACACAGAAGTAAATTGATACCAACCTTAGTTTACACGATTACATTTTTTTATTCAGCCAAAATCACATACGGTATCAATGTTTTAAAATTCACCAACATCCAGATAATTTTGTTCCTTTACAATTCAGACCTTCATTGAAAAAAAAAAGTATGAGGCTTTGTTCACACATTGATACAAATATAGATATATGGTGTATAACATAAAACTTTCATAGCGTCGATGTGCACATTATTGTCTGTAGATTTTTTTAGCAGAGTTGCAACAAGTTGCACTTGGCTGTTGTTTTGATGATGGCGGGAGGCAGGCGAGTGGGTGGACGTCAACAATTAGGTTTCCGGACAATAACTCAAAAAGTTTACATCTGATTCAATTGAAACTTTGAGATTTTGCTACATATTAAGTGAGAGAGAACCCTTTTGATTTTTCGGAAAAAATCAAGGTCCAGGTCACAGTGGCCAAAAAAATCAGAAAACATGAGATTTCCGGGCAATATTTCCGAACGTTTACTTCTGATTTAAATGAAACTTAAGGATATAATTAAATATTAAGTGAGTGAGAAAGCCAGTGTTGTCTGAAAAATCCGTCCAAAGTCAATGTCACAGAGATGAAATAACTTGGAAAAAAAAATTGAGAAAATGAGGTTTCCGAGCAATAACTCCAAAAGTTTACATCTGATTCAATTGAAACTTTGGATACTGTTTCTCATCAGGTGAGTGAGAACCCTATTGATTTTTGGAAAAATCTGTCCAAAGTCAATGTCACAGAGATGAAATAACTTGGAAAAAATTGAGAAAATGAGGTTTCCGAGCAATAACTCCAAAGTTTACATCTGATTCAATTGAAACTTTGGGATACTGTTTCTCATCAGGTGAGTGAGAACCCTATTGATTTTTCGGAAAAATCTGCAAGCGCCG
>CAJDSM010018017.1:8360-25548 GCA_903981925.1 Ostrea lurida
TACGCTACCTGATCTTCTACCTCTGGTGTGTCCAGGGGTCAGTTTGCCCATCGTTTCTTTTTGTAATTATTCTATATTGGATTACGAGATTGATCACTGTTCGTTAATTGTCTTTATATTTCAGCTTACTTTTTATGCATAAAATGAGTAGAAATTACTTCATTTTTCTTGTACATTGAGTTAGTAAATTTCACTTAAATAATTAATATGAATTGTATATTGTAGGGCATTTAAAAATCTTGTTGTTATTCTTATCATGGTACAATTTCTATCAAAGAAGGCTGACATCATGGCTCAAACACTTGATAATGTACACCATTCCTTTTCCATGGTTTTTCAATATCAATTACTTGTATACTTTTTCATTAAATATAAAACGAAAATAGTTTGCTCTAACTGCTAGAAGACAGCAAGCCTTACTGTGATTTTCGATGTGGAGATTAGAAATCTTAAGAATCAGGATTGCATTTGTCAAATGTTTATCCATCGTACATCGTACTTGTCATGCTTTGGATAAGGAATCCTTGTTTTATCTGAAACTCTGACCGCTGTCTTGGGACCACTTTTCTCGTTGTCTTGTATTTTCGGTTATATTTCTGTATAGCAGCAATGCATAATTTGTAGGATACTACATCTAATATAACTCTTGCTATCTGAATCCTAATTCAGTATCTTGACTCGTTTCTTTTTGTATTCTATATTGGACTTACGAGATTGATCACTGTTCGTTATTTGTGTCTTTATATGTTCCAGCTTACTTTTTATGGCATAAAATGAGTAGAAATTACTTTCATTTTTTGTACATTGAGTCTAGTATAATTTCACTTAAAAGTAATTAAATATGAATTGTATATTGTAGGGCATTTAAAATCTTTGTGTTAATTCTTATCATGGTAAATTTCTCATCCAATGAAGGCTATCATGCTCAAACTGATAATGTACACCCATTCCTTTTCCATGGTTTTTCAATATCAATCTCTTGTATACTTTTCATTAAATTAAACGAAAATAGTTTGCCTAATTCTGCTAGAAGACAGCAACCTCGTGATTTTCGTATGGGAGATAGAAATCTAAAAATCAGGATTGCATTTAGTTCAAATGTTTTCCATCGTACTTCGTACTTGTCATGCTTTGATAAGGAATCCCTTTGTTTTATCTGAACCTCTGACCGCTGTTTGGACACCTTTTTTCGTTGTCTTGATATTTTGGTTACTTCTTTGCGCATGTATTTAGGATACTTTAACTTACTACTAGTATTGCCCTTTTCACCGTGGTCAACCAGAAAAACATATTCTGAAAAGAATATTGTAATTTTCGGCCATTCTTTGCTTTAGCACACTTTGCATTAAATGTGAGAATTCTGACACGATCCAATTTTTACTCTGAGACTTTTTTTTTTTAAATCAAAATCAATTTCAATTGGCAAAGATCATATGTATTTCAGTGTATACATGGATATACATAAAACAAACATGCTTGAGAATTCAGACTTATGTGACAATATTTATTGTTCAAAATAGAATCTCGTATCTTTTTAGAATATTTAAATCTTCCTGCACACATGCATTCATAGATGAAAAACAACCAACCAGGGATTGTAGCAATAAATTCATTGGAAGCAACATTACAGTGGCGATATACAATTTAAAGGAGAGGTTGTGTGAACAGTTGGCCGTTTTCTATCTGATTTCAAATTCCGAGAAGAGAGACAATGACACCTTTCTAAAGGCCTACACGAAACATTTTCAAAAGCACGTTTTATATATACAAGCCACGAAGAGTACGCCTTTATCCCTCAACTTATCCTATACGCAAGAGCATGTTCTGCGCATAATCAGGTTTTAAAATCAATGAAGGCGACTGAGAAGTTTGTGTTACAGGGGGTTTCAGCAATCTCGTTTAAAGTCAGCATTTCGGAAATTCAATGGTTTTTGTTAATACGATTTGATTTACAAAATACAAACCAGGCATTGGGCGGAATGCTGTCTGACATATTTCATACTGTTTGGACATTCTATCAATACTAAATTTGATTACAGTTTACTCTTGTTTACTTGGTAAAGATGTGGGTTTTTGTTTGGTTGGTGTGATCGGTTAACAAGGTAAGCTTAGTCCTCCACCTCTGGTATATCCAGGGAGTCATATGTACTCTACTCTCTTTATAGGAGTTAATAGATCGATCACGCTTTGTTATCTTCACCTTTTCATACAATCTTTCTTAGTACGTTTTTATTTCCAAGGAATAATAATTAAATCGGGATCAGGAATCACAGTGGTGCAGATTTATCTACGTATGATACTTAGAAATCTAGATTTAATATGAAGATATTGTTGATTATTTCCAGTTCAACAAGAGCATGTTTGCGCTCAAACACTGTAAACACCACGAAGACCTCCCCCAGTGTGCTCTTCAAGTGGGAGTTTATATATTTTTCTTTCATTTTATAAAATTGCACAATTCCGCTACAACAAACAAGACAGGCAGGCTCTGTGACGGAAGTAATAATGATACTTGAAAACGGATTAAAGATTTCTATCTTGTATATAATGAAAATTGATTGTTTCTTGTGAAGCTGCCTATTCCGGGTTTAAGGTATCTTAATCACTTCGTCTTATCAATAATTAACAAAGTTATCGTAATGTATTTGTAGCGTACGTATATAGGAAACTTATACTGCCTCGCTAGTGAAATAGCTTTTCTGGCGATATGATATATCTTTTGATCACGCAATTTAAGCGACGGCGAGCGTGGTCAGCATCAGAATTGGTGACGGATACACGTTACAAATTGGTAGTAGCGTAGTGACTCTGATGTTTGGCGGGAGACCTGTTTCAGGTAGAGTCTCTGCGGAGCTCTGAAACTTTGTGTCCATGTACGGACGTGGTTTCGTCCGGGGACGACGGTGGATGTTGTCAGGAACGGTGGATGCCGTTGCTGAACAGGTGCCAAACTTTCAGAGAGGACCCATGCTAAGCTTCGGGGCGAAGCTTCCCCGAGCAGAGAGAAATAATAGATATATCGTATCAAGTGTCTCTATCTAAAGATGCAACGATACGATGTGCATTGTAACGTGTTATAATTATATGTAATGTGTATCAGTCACCCATTCAGGTGCTGACCACGCTCGCCGTTGTTCATCTTGCGTGGTCAAGAAAGAAACAACTCTTTCACATCGCCAGAATAGCTAGCTCACTGGCAAGACTGTATATACTGTCCGCCACCACCCCCTCCCTTAGGGAAGCTTCGTCCTGAAGCTTATAGCATGAATTTAACTTCGGATGTTTGGTACCTCTTCAGCCACGGTATCCCGCCATTTCCCACAACCACCGTCGTCCATCGGATGAAACCATCGTCCGTACATGGACACAAGGTCACGGAGCTCCACAGAGACTCTACCTGAAACATGCTTCCCAAATACCAGAATCCCACCGCTGCCACCAATTTGTAACATGTGGCGGTTACCTAGCCAAGTGGTTTTGACCACGCTGATCAAGAGAAAAATTCTACTACATCGCCAGAAAAGCCAGCTCACTAGCAAGGTTGTATAAGTTCCCTCTTATACTGTCCACTACGCATACATACTATGACAAAATAAAATCGCCTTTACTTAATCTGTGAGTATCTTTAGAAACGCTGTGGCAAATGACGGGTAAATAATCTACTAGTATATCTTATTCTCATTAGAGAAATGGACAGGCATAGCCTACATCCACCTCTCTTCGCAAACCTTCATTTCCTGATTCTGAAAAACGTGTAAATGTCAAAACCGGTGACGGTTTACACTTCGATCGACGTTTCAAATCAAATTAATATGCCTTGATTTACTTAACAGACGTGCCATTTCCATAATTTTAGATTAATGCATGCATATGCCATAAGGAAATCAAGACTTACTCGCTGTTAATCCATTTTCACATGTTCCCTGTCCCGGGTTTGAATAGTGCCAATAATGGCGGTAGAGAAAATCGATCATTCAAAGTCGGACAATTTGGGGAAAAAATGTCAAACATGCATATTGGATCTCAAAAAGCTTTTTGCTTCAAACAGGATTATTCTTTTTTATATTAATAGGAAAATATGTTTGAATAAAAATGAAATGTCAAAAAGTTTTATGAAAAGCAAATATATGTGTCTACCGGTACTACAATTTTTCGACATTTTCCCACTTCAGAGTTTTGCTTTGTTTTGTTTTTTCATACCGACAATAGAGATTAACACACAATTCAAATGCGGAACAAGAAACATATAAAATTGGATTAGCAGCGAGTAAGTGTTGATTGCACTGAGACAGATGCATTCATTAATGTTAAAGGTTGCGAAAATTACGTAAATGTAGTCATATTTGAGTTTTTTAAAAACGTCGATTAAAATGTAAACCGTCTCCGGTTCCGACATTTACTCTTTTTTCAGAATCAAATCATGAAGGTTTGCGAAGAGAATGGTTCAAGTTCAGCCTCGTAGAAGAAAACGAAAATAAAATGCAGATAAACTATCATATGATCAAAGAAAAACACGGATCCGAGGGAATAAAACGATATCATAGGCCTATAAAAACCATTAATTTCCATATGTACATGTTTTCAATCACAACGAATTTGTTGTTTTATTATCTGAGGAGATTCGATGAATTGCATGACTGCGAACTTTACAAATACGCATCTTTTTCTTGGTCATGGTATCAAATGAAATGAATATCTAGAGCTATCAGATATCTTAAAAAGCCATCATTTGAAATACATGGTCAATCTTAACGATTTTTGTTTTAACGACGACAGACCTAATTCGAAATTTCGTGCTTCTGCGCAGAAAACCGCGCATATGCAACTTTCATAGGCATAAACAAAAAATCTTCATTCTTTAATTATTGAAAGTTTACGGCAACATATTTATCATGAATATATATACCATATAGATCTTATTTATCTCGTTCCCATGAAGTGAAATGGTGTAATCATCATTTTCGCTAATAATGTTGCCCTGTAAACGTTTTTAAACTGTACAGTTTCACACATAAATAACCAGCATGCATTCCATTTACTTCATGTTTTTTAAAAATGCATTTGATAATATTATATTGATCTTGTATATGTATTTCACTGCACTCTACACGACACCAAAAACAGGAAGATGGTGGGTAATTCATACCCAGTGCTGCCCATCAATTTCCGCTGCGCTCTGTGTGTGTTTTTACATCGATACATTTGCTGTACCAGCTTGTGAAGTCTGAAGTGTAATACATTCTTGATATCGACAAGTATTAAATATCATAGATGGATTATCCTTAGAAGATAGTACATGCTAAGATACGCATGATGCGTATCAATATGAATGTCTCACGACCGTTTCGATCGCTTGCAGGACCCGCTGAACACACATAAAAGCTGGTTGATTTCTGATAAACCTGCTAAAAAGTCAATTAAGGCTTTTGTTTCTTACAAAACACATGTACATGGGATGTTTTATGGTACAAAAACAAAGTTAAGAATAATAATTAACACATTGTAAAGAACACTCAAAGATAAAACTGTTTCATCGGCAGATTCAGCTGTAAAGCCATTGAGTTTTGAATGGCTCTTAATAAAAAACCATAGAGCGGTAGATAAACATTTTGACATTCTTCAACAAGGAACAGCGGAGATGTCTGTTTCTTAGAAATAAGAATCAAATCAATCTGTTTCAAGTTTATATTCTACATCATAATGGAGGCAATAAGCTTTAAGTTGATAGTCAAAATTATTATGAACGTATCACACTCAAATACAGAAAAAAGGATTCAATCAGAAAATAAAAATGAAGTAAAACTCCCACATTTAAAGCGATTTAGGGCTGATTTAAAATTAATCTGGGAGACATCAATACAAGTAAATAAACTCACAACGAGATCGTTAGGTGAACTTTAATCCACTTCCGCTTTGTGATAGAAGTACATGTAGGTTAACTTAACAGTGATCAAGTGCATTGTGAGCGAGAAGTGAGTGAAAAACACTAATTGCTGATCATATTTTGTCTGTCGTCCGTCTGTCTGTCCGTCCGTAAAGATTTGTATTTCTCCATAACTTATGAGCCAATTTCGATCATTTACCATAACGCATCCTTGGGTTAAGGGATTTAAGATGAAGCATGCAAACTTGAAAGGGAAGATCAAGAAAATGCAAAAATAGGACGAGGTTATTAAAATAAACTCCAAAAAAAAACCCACTGAGCCAGAAAAGTTTGCATGAAAGTTTCCTGACATAGTGGAGAGTCAAGTTTGATGAAATCATGGCTTTTGAGGCCATAATATGAGATCAAAGTGTTACATGCATATATTTAGGGAAAATCTTCTCAAGTACCACTCTGCCCGAAGAGTGGGTATTCATATTGAAAGATTCCTCACATAGTTTGTTCAGATCATGGCCTCCCTGGGTAAGGCGGGGCCAGAGTAGGGATCAAAGTTATATAAGCTGATATATACATGTATAGGAAAATCTCCAGAACCCTGGGGCCTATTTCGATCAAACTTGGTACATATCAGCCTTGAGTGAAGATGATTCTCATTCGCTTGAATGGAGGAACATGTTCCCTTCAAAGGGTAGATAATCACGGAGGGAACTTTGACCTACTTTTAATAAAACTGACCTATTTAATATTTCCTAAACCAGGCCGGTCATTCGGATGAGACCGGAAAAACCGAGGTCCCGTGTCACAGCATGTGTGGCACGAAAAAGATCCCTCCCTGCTCAAAGGCCCTGAGTGCCGAGCATAGGCCTAAATTTTGCAGCCCTTCACCGGTAATGGTGACGTCTCCGTATGAGTGAAATATTCTCGAGTAGGACGTAAACAACAAATAATCAATCAACCTAAACCAGGTAAATCTTTCATATTTTGTATATACACTTGAAATAGCAAGACCTTTCATTTCATTTCTAGTGTGTGCATACCGGCCTTGAGACATTATCATGTATACACATTTAATTTGAGCATTTTTTTTTGTATTAAGAAGGAATGCACTTGATGCAACAAAAACATGAAAGTGAACGATACAAATTACATTGAATTACGTTGTGCCAGTGGCTGTACCGGAAAACAAACATCGCCCTGCCTTCCGGGAAAAATATATAAAACAAATAACGAAACCTGATGTATCTTCCAAATATGTATCTGTACAAGCATATTTTTACAAATTAATCATAAAAGGTCATTCCTATTTTTGGGCAATCATACTATGGGGAACATGTAATTGGACGTGGGACTGTAATGATATCGTTTATCAGAATCAATCATGATATTCTTATTTATAGTGTTATATGTAATTATTGTGTGTTGTCTCCTTGACAACCGATCCAAACCACGACCCAAATTCTCATATGTCTTCTAATTAAGACAGGTTGAGTTTTCATTGCGTCAACATAAATTTTCTTAGAGAAAATAAAAAAAGACACGTGCTTGTGACGACACGAGTTTGGCTAATTTGGAAGCAACATACTGCTGTTTTCTCTCTATATCTCTCAACCCTTCCCCCGTCTAATTTACTTTTGACTACATTCCCACAAACCACGTACAAAAATATTCAAATCAGATCTTTAGGCATATGTTTTGAATAAAGATTGTGAATATTAAGTTTACAGATCATAAAAACGACAAGGACTTGTCCTTTACTCTTTGTAACAAGTCGAGTGAAGCAAGGCGACATACATGTATAATAATTCTGCCCAAGGTGCTTCTTCCGCGTTCATTTTCCCGAGATGTCTTCTACGAGTAAATGAATATCGACCGTCACGAATTTGGGTGCTCCTCGTGGTTTTGTCGATATTGTTTAATTGACTATGGAGTATCAAGACCAATTAAGCTATATACACGTACAAAACTAACCGGCATTTTATAGGATCACTGAAAATTATGTATAGATAATGCGTTATAACGCAACAACATGCGGCGGAAAGTTGACATAACCGCGATGTTATGTGGATTTATCGATAATCATTGAATACCACTATAGTACCTGAGCATTTCATTATAGTAACATGTGTTGTACTGTAATTTACAACTTTCTACAAAGTACATAAATGAATTAACACCGTGCCCAAACGGACCTATTATTAATGTCTATATATATACTAATGGATATACATATGCACCTGTAAGATTATAGCTTTCCGTTATATTTGCTGATGTCTGAATTTGTAGGAATTAAATAAAAGATTTGTGTCTGCCGTGGGTATCCAATTATTATGTTTACAAAGAAGGAATATTTAAAATTAAATCAAGGTTTCAGATGTACTTGTATTCTACTGAAGAAATATAAAGAGCAGTGTAACAAAATGTGTTTCTCTGTTTTATTTCGATCAAGTAGAACAATGTCCTGTCCTCATTTATATAATTATGTATACAATGTTCTCTGAGGTAAAACTTCACATGTACATAGTGACCATAGTTGATCTTTAAAACGTTTTTAGGAAGATCTAGCATGACATTTTTGACAGTGTATTAAGTTTTGTTTCTGAGTTTTGGAAATAAATCGAGGATTACTGGCGTAATTTGGCGTTGGCGGTTTCACGATCACATGATCTTGAATGAAGTACTGTTGAGTCCTTTATAGAAGGTTCGGTTTGACCGGCTTGGCTGGGCTGGATCTCGGTAAAACACCTTTAAAGTACGGTAACATCTGTTCTTGTCCATCGTCAAAATATTGGTCCAAAGGCGTACATTTTCTGGTGATATCACCAGAACGATGCTGATCACTTTCTCCCTGGACCGCTAGGATCAGTATGAAATGATGAAAGTCGAAGAATATCGCATTGCTCTGTTTCGGACCATTTCCACACAGCGATGATTTCTCTGCTGAAATAATCCAGAACTGGTGCGACACAGATACAATTAACAATCCATATATGATAATATGCACCAATGAAATAACAAACTAATCGATATCGTGTCTAAAATAACCGTACCAATCAACATGCACACACAACTCATATTTCGTTCTTGTGATGTGGCCGGTCAACAAGGAATGCTTACTCCTCTTAAACATGTGATCCCACCTCTGCTGTGTCCAGGGTTCCGTGTTTGTTGTCATGGCAACCACTTTGAAATTGTTATAAAGATTAGAGAAAGTGCTATTTTTTGTGCTCTGAATTCAAATTTCATTCAACCAATTCACTTAACTTGATAAGTAATACTCTTTTCAAAAATTATATCTCCTTTCCAACCGGTGAGTTTGCTTTGTGTAGTTTTATATAGCTAGGATTCTCTTTATTGCTAAATTCCAAAAAAAACCAAACGCAAAACATCACAAAATTAAGCCCATGTGGTCAAAAAGCAACATGGACAATTTCTTTTTAAAAGTCCATTTTTAAAAGCAAATTCCTCCTGAACATATTGCTATGTAACATGACTTGTTCGCTACATAATGAAACGGCGCAAACCTTACCTTAATTCTGTTTCTTTATAGGAGTTATGAGATTGACCACTGTTCTTTATCCTCACCCTTTATTTACATTCTACTTTCAGTTCTGTCGGAATCCACAGCCGTTAGAATAGACGCACTATATTTGTATTCATACGCGTATTGTGTACCACAGCAGCGCATTCATGGGAAAATGGCAATAGCTATGGTTATCATTACAATTTGTGCAAAGATTTCAAAACACAAATTTATACATTGTAAAGATATCAAACACAAATTTATACATTGTAAAGATTTCAAACACAAATTATACATTGTAAAGATATCAAACACAAATTTATACATTGTAAGAATCAACACAAATTTATACATTGAAAGATATCAAACGCAAAGTTATAACATTGTAAAGATATCAAACGCAAATTTCCTACTTATTTAAACACGCGTCTGAATTACCCAAACTCCAACAACTCTATGCATCATTCCTCGCCCCTGAGCGATCTCCTCACATACGACGTCGATGTCCTTCGCCTTCTCCTGTCTCGACCATGATATGTATCCTCGTCGGAGACCTTGTTCAGGTAGAGTCTCTGCGGAGCTCTGAAACTTTGTGTTGTCATGTACGGACGTGGTTTTCGCTCGGGAACGACGGGTGTGTTGTCAGGAAACGTGGATGCCGTTGCTGAACAGGTGCCAACTTTTCAGACGAGGACCCATATGCTAAGCTTCGGGGCGAAGCTTCCCCGAGCAGAGAGAAATATAGAATATATCGTATCAAGTGTCTCTATCTAAGATGCAACGATCGATGTGCATGGTAACGTAGTTATAAGTATACTGTAATGTGTATCAGCACCCATTCAGGTGCTGACCACGCTCGCCGAATTGTTTCATTCTTGCGTGCGGCAAGAAAGAAACAACTCTTTCACATCGCCAGAATAGCTAGCTCACTGCAGACTGTACTATACTGTCCGCCACCACCCCCTCCCTTAGGGAAGCTTTCGTTCCTGAGGCTATATTAGCTGAATTGTAACTTCGGAGTTTGGTACCTCCTTCAGCCACGGTCTATCCGCCATTTCCCACAACCACCGTCGTCCATCGGATGAAAACCAGCGTGTTCCGTACATGGACCAAGTCACGGAGTCCCACAGAGACTCTACCTGAAACCATGCTTCCCAAATTACCAGAATCCCAACGCTTGCCACAATTGTGTAAATGTGGCGGTAACCTAGCCAAGTGGTATTGACCACGCTGATCAAGAGAAAAATTCTACTACATCGCCAGAAAAGCCAGCTCACTAGCAAGGTTGTATAAGGTTCCCTCTTATACTGGTCCATACGATACACTACTATGACAAATAAAATCGCCTTTACTTAATCTAGTGAGTATCTTTAGAAACGCTGGTGTGGCAAATGACGGTAAATAAATCTATACTAGTAATATCTTATTTCATTAGAGAAATGGACAGGC
This sequence comes from Ostrea lurida, assembly GCA_903981925.1. NCBI lineage: Eukaryota > Metazoa > Mollusca > Bivalvia > Ostreida > Ostreidae > Ostrea > Ostrea lurida. Next base: position 19,214 of record CAJDSM010018017.1, read on the forward strand.
ATAAGCCTTACATCACACCTCTCTTCCGCCAAACCTTCATTTCCTGATTCTGAAAAACGTGTAAATGTCAACAACCGTGACGGTTTACACTTCGATCGACTCGTTTGTTCAAATCAAATTAATATGCCTTGATTCACTAACAGACGTCCATTTTCCTAATTTTAGATTAATGGCATGCATATGCCATAAGGAAACAGACTTACTCGCTTGTTAATCCAATTTTCACATGTTACCCTGTCCCGGGGTTTGAAATAGTGCCAATAATGGCGAGGTAGAGAAAATCGATCATTTCAAAGTCGGACAATTTGGAAAAAAAATGTTCACACATCATATTGGATCCAAAAAGCTTTTGCTTCAAAGCAGGATTATTCTTTTTTTAAAATAGGAAAAATATGTTTGAATAAAAATGAAAATGTCAAAAAGTTTTATGAAAAGCAAATATATGTGTCTACCGGTACACAATTTTTCGACATTTTCCCACTCAGTGGAGGTTGTTGCTTTGTTTTTGTTTTTTTCATACGACAATAGAGTTAACAACACAATCATTGACGGAACAAGAACATATAAATTGATTAGCAGCGAGTAAGTGTTGATTGCACTGCAGACAGATGGCATGCATTAATGTTAAAGTTGCGAAATTACGTAAATGTAGCATATTTGAGTTTTATTTTAATAAACGTCGATTAAAATTGTAACCGCTCCGGTTCCGACATTTACTTTTATTCAGAATCAAATCATGAAGGTTTGCGAAGAGAAGTGGACTATAATCATGGTTCAAGTTCACCCTCGTAGAAGAAAAGACGAAAATAAAATGCAGATAACTATATGATTCAAAGAAAAACACGGATCCGAGGAATAAAACGATATCATAGGCCATATAAAAAACCATTAATTTCCATATGTACATGTTTTCATCACAACAATTTGTTGTTTGTATATATCTGAGGAGATTCGATGAATTTGCATGACTGCGAAACATTTACAAATTTTACCGGGGCAATTCTTTTTTCTTGGGTCATTGGTATCCAAATGAAATGAAATTATCTAGAGCTATCAGATATCTAAAAAGCCATCATTTAGAAATACATGCGTCAATCTTAAACGATTTTGTTTATTAACGAGATCCAGACTAATTTCGAAAATTCGTGGCTTCTGCGCAGAAACGCGCATATGCAACTTTTCATAGGCATAATACAAAAAAATATCTTCATTTTAATTATTCGCAATAGCTTTACGGCGAACATATTTAGATTCATGATATAGTATATACCATATAATCTTATTGTTATCTCGTTCCATAGACGTGAAATAGTGTAATCTATCATTTTCGCATTAAATGTTGCCTGTAACGTTTAACTTGTTACAGTTTCACACATAAATAAACACAGCATGCATTCCATGTTACTTCATGTTTTTAAAAATGCATTTGATAATAATATATATTGATCTGTGTATATGTAATTTCCACTGCCACTCTAACGACACCAAGAAACAGGAAGATGGGTGGGTATTATACCCAGCTGACTGCCCATCCAAATTTCGCTGCCTCTGTGTGTGTTTTTACTCGATTACATTGCGCGTGTACCAGCTTGTGAGTCTAAGTGTAATCACATGTCTTTGATATCGACAGTATTAAATATATCATAGATGGATCTATCCTACGAAGATCAGTACATGCCTAAGATACGCATGATGCGTATCAATATGAATGTCTCACGACCGTTTCGATCGCCTTGCAGGAGACCCGTGAACACACATAAAAAGCTGAGTTGATCTTCTGATTAAACTCTGCTTAAAAGTCCAATTTAAGCGCTTTTTGTTTCTTACAATAACACATGTACATGGGATGTTTGTAATGCCTACAGAAAACAAAGTAAAATAATAATTAACAATTTGTAAAGAGAACACTCAAAGATAAAACTGTTTCATCGGCCAGATTCAGCTGAAGCCATTGAGTTTTGAATGCGTCTTAATATAAAAAACCATGAGAGCGGTAGATAAAACATTTTGACATTCTTCAAACAGGACAGCGGAATGTCATGTTTCTTGAAATAAGAATCAAATCAATCTGTTTCAAAGTTTATATTCTACATCATCAATGCGAGGGCAATAAGCTTAAGTTGATAGTCAAATTATTTATGAACGTATCACACTCAAATACAGAAAAAAGGATTTCAATCAGAAAAAATAAAGAATGAAGTATAAAACTCCCACACTCTTAAAGCGATTATAGGGACTGATTTTAAATTAATCTGCGAGGACTTCAATAACAAGTTAATCAAACTCACAACGAGATCGTTAGGTGAACTTATATCCACTTCCGCCTTTGTGATAGAAAGTACATGTAGGATTAACCTAACAGTGCTCAAGTGCATATGTGAGCCGAGAAGTGGAGTGAAAACACTAATTGCCTGATCATTTTGTCTGTCGTCCGTCTGCTGTCCGTCCGCGTAAAGATTTGATTTCTCACATAACTTATGAGCAATTTCGATCATTACCATAACGCTCCTGTTGGGTTAAGGGATTTAAGATGAAGCATGCAAACTTGAAAGGGAAGATCAAGAAAATGCAAAAATAGGACGAGTGTATTAAATAAACTCCAAAAAAAAAACCCACTGAGCCAGAAAAGTTTGCATGAAAGTTTCCTGACATAGTGGAGAGTCAAGTTTGATGAAATCATGGCTTTTGAGGCCAAAGTATGAGATCAAAGTGTTACATGATATATTTAGGAAAATCTTCTCAATTTACCACTCTGCCCGAAAGAGTGGGATTCATATTGAAAGATTCCTCACATAGTTTGTTCAGATCATGGCTCCCTGGGTAAGCGGGGCCGAGTAGGATCAAAGTTATATAAAGCTGATATATACATGTATTAGGAAAATCTCCAGACCCTGGGGCCTATTTCGATCAAACTTATGTACATATCAGCCTTGAGTGAAGATGATTCTCATTCGTTTGAATGGAGAACATGTTCCCTTCAAAGGTAGATAATCACGGAGGGAACTATTACTACTTTTAATTAAAACTGACCTATTTAATATTTCCTAAACCAGGCCGGTCTTCGATGAGACCGGAAAAACCGAGGTTCCGTGTCACAGCATGTGTGGCACGAAAAGATCCCTCCCCTGCCTCAAAGGCCCTGAGTGGCGAGATAGGCCTAAATTTTGCAGCCCTTCACCGTAATGGTGACGTCTCCGTATGAGTGAAATATTCTCGAGTAGGACGTAAACAACAAATAATCAATCAACCTAAACCAGGTAAATCTTTCATATTGTTATATACACTTGAAATAGCAAAGACCTTTCATTTCATTTTCTAGTGTGTGCACTACCGGCCTGAGACATTATACATGTATACACATTTATTTGAGCATTTTTTTTGTATTAAGAAGGAATGCACTTGACTGCAACAAAAACATGAAAGTGAACGATTACAATTACATTGAATTACGTTGTGCCAGTGTGTACCCGGAAAACAAAACATCGCCCTGCTCCGGGAAAAATATTATAAACAAAATAACGAAACCTGATGTATCTTCCAAATATGTTCTGTACAAGCATATTTTTACAAATTAATCATAAAAGGTCATTCCTATTTTTGGCGCAATCATACTATGGGAACATGTAATTGGACGTGGACTGTAATGATATCGTTTATCAGAATCAATCAGTGATATTTTATTTATAGTGTTATATGTAATTATTGTGGTTTGTCTCCTTGACAACCGATCCAACACGACCCAAATTCTCATATGTCTTCTAATTAAGACAGGTTGAGTTTTCATTGCGTCAACATAAATTTCTTAGAGAAAATAAAAAAAGACACGTGCTTGTGACGACACGGAGTTGGCTAATTTGGAAGCAAACATACTGCTGTTTCTCTTCTATATCTCTCAACCCTTCCCCGTCTAATTTACTTTTGACTACATTCCCAACAACCACGATACAAAAATATTCAAATCAGATCTTTAGGCATATGTTTTGAATAAAGATTGTGAATATTAAGTTTACAGATCATAAAACGACAAGGGACTTGTCCTTTACTCTTTGTAACAAGTCGAGTGAAGCAAGGCGACATACATGATAATAATTCTGCCCAAGGTGCTTCTTCGCGTTCATTTTCCCGAGATGTCTTCGACGAGTAATGAATATCGACCGTCACGAATTGGGTGCTCCTCGTGGTTGTCGATATTGTTAATTGACTATGGAGTATCAAGACCAATTAAGCTATTTACACACGTACAAAACTAACCGGCATTTTATAGGATCACTGAAAATTAATGTATTAGATAATGCGTTATAACGCAACACATGCGGCGGGAAGTTGACATAAACCGCGATGTTATGTGGATTTATCGATAATCATTGAATACCACTATAGTACTGAGCATTTCATTATAGTAACATGTGTTGTACGTTAATTTACAAACTTTCTACAAAGTACATAAATGAATTAAACACGTGCCCAAACGGACTATTATTAATGTTTATATATATAACTAATGGATAATACATATGCACCTGTAAGATTATAGCTTTCCGTTATATTTGCTGATGTCTGAATTTGTAGGAATTAAATTAAAAGATTTGTGTCTGCCGTGGGTATCCAATTATTATAGTTACAAAGAAGGAATATTTAAAATAAATCAAGGTTTCAGATGTACTTGTATTCTACTGAAGAAATATTAAGAGCAGGTGTAACAAAATGTGTTTCTCTGTTTTATTTCGTCAAGTAGAACAATGTCCTGTCCTCATATATATATTATGTATACAATGTTCTCTGAGGTAAAACTTCACATGTACATAGTGACCATAGTTGATCTTTAAAACGTTTTTAGGAAGATCTAGCATGACATTTTTGACAGTGTATTAAGTTTGTTTCTGAGTTTTGGAAATAAATCGAGGATTACTGGCGTAATTTGGCGTTGGCGGTTTCACGATCACATGATCTTGAATGAAGTACTGTTGAGTCCTTTATAGAAGGTTCGTTTGACCGGCTTGGCTGGGCTGGATCTCGGTAAAACACCTTTAAAGTAACGGTAACATCTTTTCTTGTCCATCGTCAAATATTGGTCTCAAAGGCGTACATTTTCTGGTGATTCACCAGCGACGATGCTGATCACTTTCTCCTGACGCTAGGATCAGTATGAAATGATGAAAGTCGAAGATATCGCATTGCTCTGTTTCGGACCATTCCACACAGCGATGATTTCTCTGCTGAAATAATCCAGAACTGGTGCGACACAGATACAATTAAACAATCCATATATGATAATATGCACCAATGAATAACAAACTAATCGATATCGTGTCTAAAATAACCGTACAATCAACATGCACACACAATCATATTTCGTTCTTGTGATGTGGCCGGTCAACAAGGAATGCTTACTCCTCTTAACACATGTGATCCCACCTCTGCTGTGTCCAGGGTTCCGTGTTTGTTGTCATGGCAACCACTTTGATTTTATCAAAGATAGAGAAAGTGCTATTTTTTGTGCTCGAATTCAAATTTCATCAACCAATTCACTTAACTTGATAAGTAATACTCTTTCAAAAATTATATCTCCTTTCCAACCGGTGAGTTTGCTTTGTGTAGTTTTTTATATAGCTAGGATTCTCTTTATTGCTAAATTCCAAAAAAAAACCAACGCAAAACATCACAAAATTAAGCCCATGTGGTCAAAAAGCAACATGGACAATTTCTTTTTTAAAAGTCCATTTTTAAAAGACAAATTCCTCCTGAACATATTGCTATGTAACATGACTTGTTCGCTACATAATGAAACGGCGCAACCTTACCTTAATCTGTTTTCTTTATAGGAGTTATGAGATTGACCACTGTTCTTTATCCTCACCTTTATTTTACATATCTACTTTTCATTCTGTCGGAATCCACAGCGTTAGAATAGCGCACTATATTTGTATTCATAACGCGTATTGTGTACCACAGCAGCGCATTCATGGGAAATGCAATAGCTATGGTTATCATACAAATTTGTAAAGATTTCAAAACACAAATTTATACATTGTAAAGATATCAAACACAAATTATACATATGTAAAGATTTCAAACGACAATTAACATTGTAAAGATATCAAACACAAAATTTAACATTGTGAAGATATCAACACAAATTTATACATTGAAGATATCAAACGCAAAGTTATACATTGTAAAGATATCAACGCAAATTTATACAATGTTAAAGATTATCAAACGTAAATCTATACATTGTAAAGATGATCAAACGCAAATTGTTACATTGTAAAGATATATAAACGCCCAAAGTTATACATCTTAAAGATATCAAACGCAAAGTTATTACATGCGGA
>CAJDSM010018017.1:25573-47407 GCA_903981925.1 Ostrea lurida
GGGAAATGATGTAAAATAGTATTTAGTGAATACACACGTTATCATTCATTGACTATTGCAGAAGGGTCGATTATGATGATTTACAAAACACAAGATGTACCACTTACAATAACTCATATTTAGAAAATGAATACACTTTGTGCACATAATAGGATGTGTCGTGCACAAAAAATATTTATTTAGGTCATGCGTTCGAGATATTGTATAGTGCTCACGAGAAATTAAGTTATGCGTTTGAGATAATACATGATAACGAACAGTGATCAATCCGGCAAGTCCTAAATAGGGAAAATACGGACCCTGGACACACCACAGGTGGGATCAGGTGCCCAGGAAGAGCAAACATCCCCTGTTAACCGGTCACACCCGCCGCGAGCCCACAATCCTGACTAGGCAAACGGAGTAATCCGTAGTCAAGTCAGTGTATGAATAACGGCTCAACAATTGACAGCACTTGACCCAACGGCAGGTCATACTTGCAAAACATGTATGTCATGCGTACGAAATAAATCAAAATCGTATGTTAGGAATATGCCCATATACTTCTGGTATATTTAATAATTTTTTACTCTTTTTCAGGGAGAACAACGAATACTAGTTATATTGCTGTTTCTGTTGATTATGATCGGAAACTGCATAGTACTAGTGGCGGTAGCAGTCTCTAACCGGAAGACGCGCATGAATTTCTTCATAAAACAGCTTGCGTTTGCAGGTAAATGATTCTTGATACAACCCCTGAAAATATCTGGAAGAATGATTGACAATCCTCAATAATCGAAAAACTATGGTGCCATATTATTTTTTTTTACATCACTTGTAAGATAATCATGTCGACTTGTCAGATCATTATGTCGACTTGTCAGATTATAAAAAGTTTTAAAAGTTACCGTAAAATGTTTTCATTCTCAAAATGTGCAAATTCACTTACGACATAATGATCTGACAAGTCGACTTCAGATCAGTATTTGTAATTGCCGGGTCTATTTGTCATTTTTGTCAGATGATCATCTTTATTATGTTTACTTGCCATATCGAGATATTGACTTGTAAGATATTAAGATGGAAAGATGTCAACAAATGGTGTTAGCAAATCAGAATTAAAAGTGGATGATGAAAATAGGAACGAGGATTTTATTTTTCAACAAGTGGACATAATCAACTGACAAGTCGACACGATTAAATGACAAGCTGACATAATCATTGATAAGTCGACATAATCATTTGACAAGGTTGATATTATCTAACAAGTGATGGCAGAAATATGCCACCGTAGAAAACAATTCTCTCTCTCTCTCTCTCTCTCTCTCGTCTCTCTTCCTCTCTTCGTCTCCTCCTCTTCTCTCTCTCTCTCTCTCTCTCTCATGCTCCTCCTCTCTTCTCTCTCTCTCTCTCTCTCTCTCTCTCTCCCAAATTCCTATGTTAACGGAAACCTTTAATTATAGTTGCTTTGAAAATACTACTACTGTGTGTGCTGCAGCCACTGACAAAGTTTATATATATTAACAGCGCCTGGCAGTGAAATTGAACTTTTAATTTCAATTTTATTCAGTGTGATTGATGTTTAATTGTTGCATTTAGTTATGTTGGTTGATGTTTATTTGTTGTATTTAGATATGTTGATTGATGTTTATTTGTTGTATTTCGATATGCGGTATCCTCGATTGATTGTTTATTTGTTGTATTTAAAGATATGTTGTACTTTTACTGATGTTTACTTGTTGTATCTAGATATGTTGGTCGGGGTGCTGAGTGTCCTGCCTGATCTCATACAAAGATTTACCGTGCACTGGTATGCCGGGGAAGTGATGTGCAAAATTGTTCGTTTTGGAATGGTAGGTTGTGTTTACAGTGATGTAATCTAGCTGGTGTTTACATATTGTTTTATCCGTGATACTCCCACATAGTTAGGTATAATGCAAGTCGTAGACACTACATTTCCATTGTTTTACCTTCGATGCCTTTACTTATTAAAATGGTAGTCATTTCCACATGAATGTGCGGATGAATCTGGATAAATATAGTGCCACTATTTGAACGGCTGGGAATACCGAACCAAAAAAAAAAAAAAAAAAAAAAGGAAGCAAAATAGATATAACAAATAATCTGAATTTCATTTTTGAAAATACTTGAGGTTATGAATATCAAAGCTTTATACCAACATACGTATTCTTCATTAAGTGCTTATTTCTTCATAAACTATGCTGACGTAAAACGCCTGAGTTCATGCCTTAATGTATTTCGAAAAATGAAAATGTATCTCTTCTTTAATAGTCAACATATCATGAATTTAGACAAATTTCTCGTTCCTATATAAATATTTGTGTACATTTATATTTACTCGCATATATTGCATCGTGTTTGTATTGCAATGTACATTAAATACCGTGGGGCGAAATCAAGAATTTAAGATACCATGACTGTAGGTAGTTTCTGTACGTTTTTAAATCATAAAATATTCATAGGTGTGGTTGATCATGATAGGACACTGACAAAATTACGCTCTATAATTAAAAAGAGTTGCATGTCTATTAACCCTAAGAATTCAAGGGCTCCGCAGATAAATCCTTAACTGTAAGATGTTTTATCTTTTTGAATACGCCTCACCTAAAAAGTTTTACTGCAATTTCTCATGCTAGTTTTAACAGATCTTGACAAGTACAAAAGAAAAAAAAAAAAGTAATGCAGCAATTTGGAAGAGCAAAGCAGTTGTCTTTTCATCTGGAGGGCCTTCAATTATCAGAAACAGCGCCTTAACAGCCATAAGACCTCCCTCGTTATCGGTTTCAATAACGGCAAGGTCACGAAATTTTTGGCGAGAAGTATCAATTTTAGAATTTGTAGTCTGATGTTATGCTGGTTTACGGATATTTGACCAATGACAGATTCCTGAAAAACGTTTCTGTTCTATTGGCGGGTTTAAATTTGGCGAAATTACACTTGAAAGAACAATAATTTGACGGTTGGAAATTAGATGTTTTAATTGGTATCAAATAAAAACAGAAAAGGATTTTTTTGTTGATCAGTATTTGGGCAATTCGTCAAAATTAAAAATAAATTGGAAAAGAAACCACTTCTTGACGTGATGATGTAAATATATTGCCTCTTTAATTAGGCAACTGAACTAAATGGAAGGCAACTTTTGTTTGATTCTGAGTTAGTGCAATTTCATTTATATGCAGGAAACAGGCTAATCTAACGTTTGGTAGTCCAAAAACAGCACAATCAACATAATTTTGATGGAAAGCATCGGTTTAGACATTTTAAACTACAGTGTAATTCCAAGGATATAGCTTATAGCATGACATCTTAGACACTAGAAATCACTTTATAAAGTATCATTGATGTATGATCATTCGTGGGTTATCACAAATTGTAATTATAAAATATCATTCTAACATGCATGCAGCTAAACAATACTTGTATACTAATTAAAATATTTAGAAGTTTTTGATTGTATTATGATAAAATCATTCTATAAAAACACTTATTCAGAAATTCAATTGCCACAAATATATCTGCGCATTCAATTAAAACGAAAGATGGTAAAATCTTTCAATTATATTAAAATTCTTCATCTCCTGTTGTGTGTACTTCTCGTGAGATTTAAAGCTGTTTGGAGTTCATATACGGCGTTTTTCATTTAAGAAGCTTAATTAATTTTCTAAATGCTGAAGAGTTGTGGTATATAAAGGAAGCAAACATGAATCTCATTAGATTTTGGTTGGAGAAACTAGCATGTTTCAGAAAAAATTAATTGAATGGCAAGATCTATATCATATGCGGTGCCTTGATGTCGCGAGTTTTGAACGCACCCCCCCCCCCCCCCCCCCCCCCCCACAACCACACATCGAAAATCAATTAATGATTATTTAATGAATAAAAAATGAACCATATTTAATAACAATAACCAAAAGGCTTATATCTACATGTAAATATTAATGAAATTTTATTATTCGGAACTTTATACATGCTATTGATAAGGAATTATTCTAATGAAGCAATAAAACACAATAATTCATTTCCCAATTCGCACCTTCTCACACAATCACAAATAGATCGACGATTCCTGCAGCTAATAGTCATGCCACTGTTTGGACGGTTGGTTAGCTGTCGTGACGGAGACGGTACTGTTTCAAAATGGTGCAATTTTCTGCATTTTTGATCACTGCAGGGTTTGTTTCATCTCGACACGTGAAAGAGTTTCAACTACATTTGTTTCTGTGATGATTTCACAATTTGATTTACTTTCTGCCTGATTGAAATGAAATTGCATTTGTTAGATAAAACATGATGGGTGTTCGTATCATTAAAGCCACATTAACTGAAGGTCGATATTTATTGGGACATGTTTAATAGACTGATACAGTAATACTATTAGGTTTGCTTTCTCAAGCTCGTGAGCATTCCTGAACTAGCAAATCATAAAATTGTTGGAGTATTGGAATTGTGCTTTGTTTTATTTAAACTCGAAGAAATATAAAGCAGAGAGGTTAATTTGGTAGGTTGGTGGTGTCTTTTTTCTAATTTTAATATTGTAAATGTATCATCTATTATAATAAAAATTCTCGAGGATTGTAGGTATTAAAAACATAAATTAAAAAGTCATGATACAATATTGAAAGAATATTTCATAGTTAATATAAGATTATAACAAATTTATTCGAAAAGGAAATGAAAGAGGTATTACATATCTTAGAATTTTGAATAGAAGAGGACTTCATCTAAATCTTTAGCTCTAATTACGAAAACATAAAATCAGGTGAGGATTAAAAGATTTTTCCATAATATTGACAGTTGGAAAACACTTTCCTGATAGTCTAATGATAGTCTTCTTCGATTGTATATAAACTGTATCCGCACATTCGGTATGAAATGGTACACGCAAATGAATTTCATTGAAAACAAAACAGTGATACATTAGAAAGATACAAAATAATATGTCATGTTGCCATTTGCGCTGATAATTGCTCCTCAAGAAGAGCATTGCCAACTGAGAAACAGATTAAATACAAACAATACCCATCAAATTATGGAATGAAAACTACACGAAAAACAGATTAAAATGACAGGCATATTGCTAGATACGATGTTTTGTAAAATCAAACATTAGTTGACTTTTAATAGATTTCCTCTTCTTACTTATAATTCTTTGCCATAATGCAGTATGATTTTAACCAAATTGACGATTCCAAAAGTACAATATTTGATATGCCTCCCCAAAGAATTCTGTCTCTATCTTCAGAATCTTCCATCGACGATAATTTTTTGACATTTACAAGGTGTTTTGTAGTGTCATGATGACTCATTTTCAGCACTCTCATCTTGTTTCAGGGGACCGTGACATACGGCTCGACCTTTGTCCTTGTCGCCTTAAGTATCGACCGGCTGGACGCCATTGCCAGGCCCCTGGGGTTTAGCGATAGTTGTGAGTATTAAGAAAAACACGAATCTTCACACTACATACCTAACCAAGTGTTTATGAAAGGGGATGGGCTCGAGTTACCGTCATCCCAAGATGACGGTGACAAAACAGGTGTGTTCGTTTCTCGTTCTTTACGAGAAGTTGCTAAATATATACATAGATCTACGTCATATTTACTAGAATATAATTGGTTCTGAAGCGTACAACTGTGTATTATCAGAATGATGCCCCACAAGTTTATGGTGGGCGTGGTTTGAATGTGAATTAAAAGGAAGATGACCATCGGCAGTACTTTTCTTTTCTAGATGAGTAGAGATAATTTTTTTCCTGTCATATACGGAATTTTACTTTGGAAATGAAAAACAAAAATACTGTGGGTTCACATTTCGATTTCAGATATCCCATAGCTCACATTATTAATCCAAACAATTCATAAATGGAATTAATGTTGATTTGATACACCTTGTGTAAAAAAAAAAAATCGCTGAAATAGTAACGGAAGTAAAATATCCCTCAAAGGTTATACAGTGTTTTCTCTCAAATGGGTTTAAGTGATCCCTATGTAATCATCTAAAATATTAAAAAGGGCTGGGAAAAATTGTTCAAGCCTGAAGAAATCTATAAGTCACGAGGGAAATGTATTGCGTTAGAATGTCATTCGTTTCTCTTGAGCATCAGTTGTAAAATATTCAAAAACTCTATAATAACCATCTTTTTTAAATATTTTACTACATATATCATATCTATACACTTTTCGAGATTCTCTATCTGAATTCTATCACACACTGATGCAATTGAATGAACCATGTTCATTTTATCCACTGCACGTGCAACTACGTGCGTCGAATGTTCTTTAGACAACATGCTTTTGAAGACATTCGAATGAGGCACCATACCTACAAAAGTATCACTAAATATTTCATTTGATGGTCACTGAGATACATGTTTTATTGGGTGCTTACAAACAATATAAAACTATTCCAAAGTAGACAAAAATACGAAAAACTATCTGCCGAGTATTTTTTCGTAACGTTTACTTTTTTTTCTGTCGCCGCCATTTTGGGATGTTACGGATTTTCCATCGAGGTATTACGGTCCGCTACTTTCGTTTTCATACTTCAGTTGTGTAGTTACCGCACAGTGCTCTCAATCGGATGAATACATGAAATCGGTATTAATCGTTTAATAGCTCGGAAAAATACATCAACAGGGGGAAAATTAAGATTGAAATGCTTTTCAACAACCAAATGAAATCTAATAAAACCATTGTAAAAATCAGTAATAATCATATGCTTTTCATTAAGAATGATAATAAAACCATTGTAAAATTGAGTAATAATCATATGCTTTTCGTTAAGAATGAGAAGTAGTAAATCTTAAACTAATAAAGTTGTCGTGCTGTGAGTACAAGGACGATATATAGTGATGCATGAACTATTGGACCGTCATGGTAGTTTCATACCGGCATGTCGTAGCAATGTATGAAACATGTGGGTAATGGCCATCAATGGGATTGTTTATGCTTTTATTGCTTTACTCAGAGTTGAGTGATTGGGCTTCCGTCTCATACAGTAAAATTCAATCTATTGACGGCAAGAAATTCCGGGTAGATTTGCCAAGGTCGTTTAGATGAAAGTAGCGGATTCGGAACCCCATCCTCAGAGACTGACGTCTCCAGCATTCAGATCATGCTAAGTTTTTGGGCATAAAAGACTCCACGGATCCGGAATCTGAATGTAGAACGATAAACTGCAAACAATGAAAAGATGAAGATTACCCGGGGGGATCTCAACCTATACTTTTGGTATAGACGTCCCGCTGAGATTTTCAAACCACCCCCATAAATATATTCAATATTTTAGAAACCATACCCATTCATATATTTCTGTTGAAATTTCTGACCCACATATATTTTATACCAAATTGTGACCCTATAGTTGCCGCCCACTCAAGTAAGTGCATATTGTAATTATACCCGGGTTTTTCGTTATCTTTTCGGGAAATGTCATAATATTTTAATTACAAACCTAAATAGAGGATGAACTCCAGCAAGCAAATTGGCATATTAAAAATTGTCTACCCATTGATATAACAGATTGATGAAAATGGCACCCCATCGATATATTTGACTTCTCAATAAAACGACCCATACCAGTGGCACATCTGTGTATAGCAATATATAGGAAGAGGTCCCCCCGGGGAAGATTACGATCGGTGATCAATTTAATTTCTCCAATACGGATTACAAAGTAAGAGGTGGGCAAATATGGGCCCCTGGACACACAAGAGGTGGAACCAGGTGCCTAGGAGGATTAAACATCCCCTGTCGAACGGTCATACCCGCCGTGAGCCCTTAATCTCCATCAGGTAATTCGTAGTCAAAATTAGTGTATAAAGAACGGCCTAACAATTGGTATGAAACACGTCAGACAATATTTGACCCAATGGCAGGTTGTATTGGCTAACTAGATCGTTATAACAACCATAAATTTTGCGATATCCTGACTTTTGAAATGCCTTAAAGAACACTTGTTTGTCAATAACCTGCCTCGATTTAAAAGACCTGATCATACAAAGAGCAAATTCTCACGTATCGAATCAGTTGTGTGACATAAACAACATAAGCAGATAATAATGGAATATTGCTAAATAGATATGAGAAGATGGCGACTGAAAAGTTCGAAGCAGATATAGAAGACTCTCTGGTTTCTTTTATTTCGAGTTTCCTAATGTAGATGAAATTGACATGTTAGACTGTCATTTTCGTACTAGATTTGACGACGGGTAATCCTGTTTATTTTATTTTGACTATGGGCTCACGGTGGGTGTGACCGGTCAGCAGAGGATGCTTACTCCTCCATGGCACCTGATCCTGCCTTCGCTATTGTCGGAGATCCGTGGTTCCCTACACTCGACTTGTTGTAAATCTTTGGGGAGAATTATAATTACGTTTGATACAATGTTACTTTGACAATTTATGAGTGAAAATGATAACTGATAAAACGTCATCAATATATCTAAATGTCGAGTTAGAGCTACATGAATATATGCATTTCTTCTCCTGTAGAAGCTTTTTAATAAATTCCGCTTTGTAAGAAATAAAAACAGGTCAGCTAACATCATAAATACATGTAGTAGTGTATGGGAGTGGGAACTTTACAGATTTTTGAATGACCTCACCTTATTTTTGCCTTTTCGTGATTATCTCCCCTTTGAAGGGGACTTGGGCCTTCCTTTAAATAAAATTGAGACTCCTTCACCCATGGATGATTGTACCAAGTTTGGTTGAAACTGGCTAGTGATTTTGGAGATGTCGAGAATGTGAAATGTATACAGACAGACAACAGACAGCGGGTGGTCAGAATAGCTCATTTGAACTTTCAGCTCAGGTACATGTAAGCTGAAAATACGGAGAACGGCTGAAAGACTGTAAATAAAGACCCGCTGGAGAAAACATGTCCTTTTAATTTCATGGATGCCGAAAGAATGGTTAATATGTCACGTGTACTTCCGATTGGATGAGGTTACTTGGACTTGCGATGACGACCAGTAGTTAACACATTTTAATGTATTACCTTATCAGTGCATCAGTGACACAAACTGTGCGTGATGCGACCATTTGTCGACCGATTTCTTTTTTCGACCCCTGCGACAACATCTACCTATATTTGGAATAATGGGTTGGCTTGTATCAATCGGATGCAGATTTCGCAACCTGAGACCAATAAATCGGAGACTCGTGGGCAGTTTTTGGCGTGCCTTGAAACTAGTCGGCGAATCACTGGCAACTGGTCCTAACTGAAACTGTAGCTGGTATGTAATCAATTACTTCTAAAAGAAACATTACATGTATGAGCATAATGGTCCCTTCAAAGACGGTGATATTTAATCCAAAGGCGATCGGTGCTTCTACGAACAATTACAGATTCCGTCTAGACGAAACGTTCGAGATTGATAGTTGCGATTGAAAAAAGGCTGTTTAGAGTTTACCTCTAAGAGAGCGTTGTGACATCATCTAAACGACCAATTTTTTCATGCTCTGATCAAAAACAAGATAAATACGACTTTTCTGAGACCTTGTAGAGAATTTGCACTAGTCAATTATTTTGGACGCCAAAAGGTCGCATCTCAGTCATATTGTTTGTGTGACCGGTGCTGTTGATATGATAGACCTAATTGAAACTGCTCCATATTTTGTCGTCATGTTTTAGCTCACATGAGCCGAAGTCCCAAGTGAGTTTTTCTGTTAAAATTAGTCCATTTTCTGTCATCGTTGTAAACTTTTCACATTTTCTTCTTCTTCTGTTCCAGAACCACTGGGCCAAATTCAACCAAACTTGGTACAAATCATGTTTGGGTAAAGGGGATTAAAGTTTCTTTAAATGAAGGACCAAGTTCCCTTCAAAGGGGAGATACCAAAATGCAAAAATAGAGTGCCATTAAAAAACCTTTTTCTCAAGAACCAATGGACAGCTGATTTTTTTATGAAAGCTTCCTGAAATGGATTAGATTCAAGTTTGTTCAGATCATGCCTCCCAGGGGTAGGGTGGGACCACAAAAGGGGATCAAAGTTTTACATGCTGATATAAAGGAAAATCTTCTCCAGAACCACTGAACCAATTTTAATTAAGCTTGGTACAAATCATCCTTATAGGTGAAGGGAATTCATGTTCGTTCAAATGAAGGAGCAGGCCCCCTTAAGGGGAGATAATTTAAAAAAGAAATGCAAAAATAGGACTGTGTTAGAACCACTGAGACAGAAAAGCTGAAATTATATGAAAACTTCCTGTCATACTGTATAGCTAGTTAAAATCGCGATTTTTTTTTCACTTAGCAACAAATCGCGGTCGGTTGAATTCGCAAAAAGCAAATCTTTGTGATTTTGTTATCAATATGAAAAATTAATTCACTGAATGGCAAATTCGCGGAAATTTGTTTCAGCCAAAATTTACTCCGTGAGTTAAATTCTCGCTATACAGTAGTATAGGTTCAATTTTTCAAAGGGTAGGATGACAAGACGCTATTATTGGGCAACTGACATTTTCATGAATAACCACACAATGTCAATGTAAAATGCCCTAAAAATGTATTTCTTCTCATTTCCTCATTTAAGAATAGTCTTTTATGAATTAAACATTGCGGCTATAACTGTTCATTTTCAAGGGGGAAAAAAGAAAAAATATTTGTAGCGGCGTAATTTTAACGTTGCGAACGTAATTCGGGTTCAGCTAAACAAAAGAGAATTTTGAATGCTAGTCGTATGTGATAGAAAGACTCTCCCATGGTTTGTGATTGGGTATGATTATTATCCAACTCGTTGTGTGTTTTCTATCCCCTCACCAAGGTTCAGGGATAGAAGAAAACACGCAACTCGTGGGATAATCGTCATATCCAAC
The DNA here is from genome assembly GCA_903981925.1 of Ostrea lurida. Classification (NCBI taxonomy): domain Eukaryota; kingdom Metazoa; phylum Mollusca; class Bivalvia; order Ostreida; family Ostreidae; genus Ostrea; species Ostrea lurida. Next base: position 36,392 of record CAJDSM010018017.1, read on the forward strand.
CAAGGACATGGGAGATCCTCATATATATATCTATATGTTTTTTAATATTTTTTCGGCGTATTCTGGTTAGAAATATTGTTTAAGAAATAAATGATAAAAAGGCATTAAAGATCAAAAACTGAGGAGTGGGCGTGTAACCTTATTGATATGAAGAGATAACCCACGTATTCGTCTTTGAACTTCAGGGCGGCGGCCTCGGTTAATGATAGCTGTGAGCTGGATACTGGCAGGTCTCTGTTCCATTCCGTTTGCTGTTCTATTCAAAACAGACGACTGCATTATACAGCTAACTCAGGACCAATGGCAGGTAAACTTCTCCTTTACTAATCAACACGAGCACACATCGTGTGGATGTGGATGTGCATGTACAGTTAGATAAGGCTTCCTCATTTCATGTCAAAAGTTTTAAGTTTTTGCTCTGGTAGAGTCCAAACGCTCAAAGTATCAAATGAATATGTGTTTTTAAAATGTCTTTTAGTATAAATCATGACTTTGTACAATTATTTTTCCCCCAGATTTATCTAACAGTAAGCTCGTGCATCGTGTTCTTCATTCCTGTTATCATTATCGGTATTTGTTATACCGCTATGATATATATCATATGGTTACACACCCGAGGAGGGCCAAAATCTGGAAAATCCAAGAAAATACACGAGTCAGGAAAGCCATTGACTTCTAAATCAGGTACATTTATCTACAAGAAACATTATGACGTCATTAATTCTAATTACTCCAAAATCCAGAGTTATAAGGTCATATGTCTTTGTGAATGTCAGATTTAGGAAATAACCTATGTACCTTGTACATCAATAAATTTGGCCAATAAACTCGAAACACTTGCTCCAATGTTATTGCTAGTACCTTTAATATTGTTTTGTGAGCTACAATAGATTGTTACTTGATTGGTGATTAGCTTGAAATCAATTTAAAACCATCCGTCAATTTCTATAAATACCCTGAAATACCAAAAATGAGAGCAAAGAGGCGGGCACGCTTCAAAGGTGGATCTTAGCCAGTGCGATTTTTTTTTTAAAATGGCAGCTTAAAATACTACGATGTAAAGTAAATCCGTAAATTGTGTTTTTGTTTATCGGTATTCAATTTTCATCTTTTAGTAGGAATAATTGTGCAGTATATAAATTTTGAATAAATTTTAAAAAACATACATGTATAATATGCCTATAGATACGTTTCTCCCATCTTGAATCAACCGTATTACGAAATATCCAGAAACTGTTCCTGAGTTATGCTTGTACCACTGATATTGTTTCTTATAAAGGTGAAGTCCTCGAGCAATATAACTCATATTCAAAATGAATTTTACTTGATTAACAATTATCTTGAAATTGTAAATGAATCATATTTCCTTTTTAATAAACTGCCCAGAAATAGAAATAACAAAAATAAATAAATAAATAAATAAAATAAAATTAAAAAAAAAAGATTCTTCAGTACATGCAAATTGTTGCACACGCAATGACGGGCTTTCCCGCGCCTGCACGGGTGTTCTTTTAAAAAAGTTTAAAACAACCGCATGAAAAAGCTTACATGTATTTCTGAATAAATAAATTGGGTTTTTTAAGATTAGATTCTACTTTCATTTTTGTTGGCATTCCCAGCCGTTGAAATAGACGAACTATATTTATCAAGATTCATCACATCTGCATTATATTCATGAGAAAATTGTTACAATATTATCATAATGGGTAGAAATATCAAAGGCAAACAATGATAGAGATGTAAATATAATACAATGTACGCTACAGTAAAACAGACTTGACAATCTTGAGTTCCTCGATGAACACTACGTATACCCATGAATAAATAGTTGTTTTTTCTCAGACAATGCAAATGGATCTGTGTAATCCCATTTTACACGAACATTGCATTCCTTGCTTCCTGCAAGCTTGTAAATGTTTCGGGTTTTTTTTTTTTAGATAAACAAACAGGTATAGAGTATGAATACTTTTATGAAATGCAGATAACGGGATTTAGACAATCTAATTAATGTCTAATCCTCCCTTCAACCCTCGCAATTTTGTACACTTAGAGTGCATTAATTCTTGTATCACGTTTTACATCACGTTTTCTGAAGGCTTTTTGGTATTCATCAAAACCTGAAATCTGAACTGCAGTATTTCCGAATGGAAATACTTGTTAACCCACAAAACAGGACTTCGGCTGTTTTGGCAGATTGTCTTTGGCATTCGTCTGATTGATGTAACTGAATTCATCTCTGTGCTGCCCGGCAGTTCATTTCTTTGTGTGTCTGTATCTATAGAACACTGTTTGTTCTTAATTGACATATAATGTTTCGTAAAATTTATATTTCAAGATAACTACACCATCCCAACATATTATGACGAGTGTATTTACTATATGATTATTTTTCATCATTAGTTTTTGTTCTCGTGCTTACTGGGGTTGTTTAATTATGAATCCCAGAAAACATTAATCACGAAATCACGTCAGATGGAAACCTTAACGAACGATTTATTTAGGAAATTGTTGCACTTAATCGCCTGAGCTGGTTGAAAATAGTAAGGTGTTGCAATTTATTTTGATCATTTTCGTTGTAGGATTTCAAATTGGGAAAAAGCCTGTCTCTTACAAAGACAGTAAATTCATCAGAGGACGAGAAACCAATATGAGTTCCAGGGGCATCATCCCTCAAGCAAAGATCCGCACCATCAAAATGACATTTATCATTATATTTGGTAATTACACTCTTGATCCTTTATTTCATTGTAGTTGAAATTACTGACTTAGAATTTAAGAAATGCTGAAACGTCTGAATTGTTAATTTTGTTATCAATGCGTACTATGTTTAACCTGAGTGTGAAATGTTTTGATCTTTAAAGAAAATTTGTTTTTGTCTCAGACTATAATGTCGCTTTGTCATTGGTTGAAACACGTCACGTGACTGCCGTCTAAATTTCATTAGGCGGTGAGTAGCAAAATATAGACGGCAACATGGCGGTTGTTACATTTTTTTAGTACTGAAACTTTTTACCATACTATGCTATCTATAATTGGTCCTTGACAAAACTAAACACTTATTAGATTTGTTACGGACTGTCTACGAAAATATTTTGGGTTGTTTAATTCCAAAGAAGGTTCGGCTTCTCCTCGCCTTCTATGGAATTGAACAACCCGACATATTTCCGTAGAGTCAGTAACAAATCTAAGTAATAATATGCAGGTATAAGTTTGCAATGCTTTCAGATAAGTTCGTCGTCTATCATCTACCTATTTCTCTGAACCGATTTCTTTCAAACTTAAGCACAGGACATGGTTGCCATACTTATATACAATATATGTCTGTCAGTCTGTCTGTCTGTCTGTAAAATCCCGAAGCGCGGTAAAACTTCATGAAAGCTCGCCGAAGTGAAGGTTATAGTTCATACCCTCGTGTATTTTTAAAATTACATTTATTTCTTATATTTAGGTGAGCTTTCATTTCTGTCAGAATCCTCAGTCGTTGAAAAAGACATACTAGTGTTATATTCAAGTAGAACTTTGTGTATTCATACGCGCATTGTTTACAGATGAAGCGCGTTCATGAAGAAATATCTATCATTACAATTTGCAAAGTGGCAAAGACATTGGAAATATAAAATGATGAGGAATACTGCAAGTATTCTATCAACAAAATCAAGTTGGGACATAATACAGAATGCCTTGATATTTCATGCATAATTTGTGAATTTTCATCCGACCTCCCAAATTGGAAATACTTCAAAGTCAACCCCCACTCTCATAAAAAAAAAACCCGCTGCATGTTTTCTTCTATGGGGAAATATTAAGCTTCTTTAAATGATAACTCATGAGGAGATGTTGGAAATAAACACGTCGGACACTGTTGTTGCTAAAAAGTCTTTTCATTTGTTTTTCTTGACAGTGTTCATTTTGTGTTGGAGTCCATACTTTATATTTAACCTGCTGACGGTGTACCACGTCGTTCCTGTTAATGAATCAACAATGGCTCTACATTCATTCTTTCAAAGTCTGTCCCCTTTGAATTCCGCCGCCAATCCTATTATCTATGGGGTGTTCAGTACGAGAATATGTAGGCAGCTTAGGTATGTAATGATTCTGTTTAGTAATCATTCCTTAATTCTTAGTGTTGTATGTATATATTATTCATTCTATATAATGTGAATTTACCTCATGTTGTATGATATTTCCGTTTCGTTCAAGGTTATAACGTTTTTTAGACTGTGCACCGTTTATAACGACACTAGAGGAGACTTGTGAGAGTAGTCGTTCTTTGCTTTGATATCTTTTAAATTTTTTTTTACTCTTTTTTTGGCTTGGGTTTTGGAATCCGATGGAGGTTCGAACGATTTTACAGTGAAAAAATACGAACTACGTACTGATACTTCCGGTATATGTATGCAAAGTTAAACCATGCTTCCAATTCATCAGTTGTCTGAAATTACGCGAGGTCAGTGTGGTTCAGAAGGAAAACAACAAAGAGACAATATAGATAGCGTTAATTGTGTCAATATTTATTCAGGTTAATGTTCCCATTCATTACAAAAGTCACTAAATGGATATTTAAGTATAATATCAGATAATTAGAATTGTGTAGCACGAAATAAGTCTTTGCAGTCATTGACGAAAAATGAAAATATTACTTGCAATGAATGATAAAATCGAAGCATAATTGTTATTAAGTGAGTACATAATTATGTTATTCTTAAAACAAATAACCCACACAATACCTTGATGTTGATAATGGACAATACAATAGGGTACTTTGTACATTTGTCGATAAGATTTTGGACTATCTTTAAATAGCGGATCCGTGAATGTCAAATGAATGCTATGACAGGTACGAGGGCCCGGGTCGTATCTTTGGGGAAAGGAATGAAAAACAATATATCGCCCATCTAGTGAATGAAAACCTTTCAGAAGTAGATACATGTATCATTTAGAAGACTGGGTTTTATTTTATTCAATTCTTAGTTTTCAATCTGTAAGCTTTAGGGCCTGAGTCGATTTCAGTTTTATGATTTCTCTGTAGAAAACGGATGTTTTCCTCCATTTTCTGTTGGATTTGCAAGGTATACTTTGGTCTGATATGGCTAGATATGTTTAATACTGCGAATTAATTACATATGGTGTATGGAATGAGAAATGCATGGATAGAAAGTCAGCTTTTCAATGACTTATTTCCACACAATTCAATGCATGAGATACATGTAAATTGTGATTTGACCTAGCGCATGTTATATATTTAGAGGAATGTTTTGCACTACATCTGTGTCATTAAAAATGCATAGTTATATCAAACTGATGCTACTGTTGGCGAGATAATGCCCGAATCTCGATGATATTCAGTCACGCATGCATTATTAAATGGACTACGCCATTTTATTTTATTATTATCATTATTATTTTTATCATTTGTCGCTTCAATATTCAAGTTTTAAATTTAACTGTCACAAATATACAACTCCGACAAGTAATTTGTAATTCAAACACTCGTTTGTTCAAAATCAATGGTACTATTTTACCAAATAGGAAGCAAAGCTCGCTCAAATGATTAAACATGTGTTATTTTACGTCACTCTCCTGATTATCCACGTCACTGATGTTCATGTAAGTAAACTGCAAGTCACCTGAGACTGAGAAAAAAATCCCACCCCGCTGATTCTTCTTATTTCGCGATGAATAATTTAGCAAATACAGGATTCGGGGAATGTTTCTACAAAATCTTGTAATAATAGACATATAGTAGCTCACGGACACTTCAAAATGGGCGCTGCCCCAACATCACTCACATGATCATATTGTCTTGTCGGGGGCTATCGCCCCAATCCCCCGCTTAGTTACGACCAAACGCCACTGGGCTTTATTTTTAATTTTATTACACGAAGTACTGGCGAGTTTCACGGCTCATCATAGAGGCGAAAATGCAAATGGAGGTGTATTTAAATTCCGCTTAGCAACGGCAATTGGGATAACTGCTTACACACAGTCGCGTGCTATTGGGGAACGGCATACTAGAAACTTCCATTTCATGCTTCGCTCGGTCCAACGGTCACACTGTATATGTATAATACCACACTATAATAAGCATAGATCACTATCTATATTATGTCATTCTTTTTAAAGTAGCATAATCTGTATCTTTACGGAAAATTAAATCTTTCGGATTTTTTTTCTATGTATACATCTAATAAAGTTATGCTTTTGTTCGTAATTACAACATTGAAAGCAAAAAGATACTACAAAACAAAGCACTTATTTCTAATTATTTATGATATTACCAACCTATGAAAAACAACAAAGTCGCCTGAGATGTAGGCATGCGCAGTACTGTATTATTGTTTTGCGATGTATACACATGGCCTTTTTCTCTTTGTGAACAATAGTATAAGTATGCTTGTGATATATAATCATGTATTTTTGCATTTACATTCCAGATACGTCAAATATAAGCTTATTTACTACAAAACATTTCCAAGCGTTGATTTTTGGAATTCTACTTCCATATAAGGAGATCGCGGTTCATGACGTGTTCCTCTTTCCATTTATAGAACTGCCACGTTTCTTTTGAGGCTTATTTTCTCGCTGTTGTTTACATTTTGACGCGGACAGATTTCGGGTTCACATTTTACCGTTTATATATTGATTTCCTTAAATAAATCACAGTGTAAATAAATTCAAAAGAATTACAGATTTGCTCAACTTGTAAATTTGTTTCATTATTTCTTAAATAATACTGTCAGAAAAACAACAAGTTGTCATGGGTCATTCAGGAATTGTGGTGTCTGTATTTTAGTGTACAACACGTTATTTTTGTACATTTCCAATGTTATTGACTTCGACATCGTTACCTATGGTGTAATGCTTAAAGAGGGAACTCAGTTAGGGGTGTAATTACGAATATCTACCTTACCGATCCGTAATGTCCGATGCAGCCATTATGACGTCACTCATCGCTCATGTAAACATCTGTATGTAATACATTATGTTGTTATGGAGTTGCGTAGATTCTCGTAATATATTTGATATTCAGTGTGATACCAATATTAAAACACTGACCCTAGATAACAATTTCTAATTACATGAAATGTAATGAAGTTTGTCTTTTTTTCATGAATTGCTTCATCTGTGGCAACAAGAACCATATTTTTTTCATTAATGTTTAAATATGTGGACTATGATTTTTCATTGAAAAGGGACTGACAAGAATGAATAATGCTAGATGGATTTTTTTTATTATTATTATTATCATTTTTTTTTTTTTGGTTATGAGCTGGAATTTTCCATTTTATGCACCATAGGGTTGATTCGTGGAATTTAGTTTCGCCTCCATTTCCTCATCATGTTCGTAATAGTTCGTAATTTTTTTTGTTAAAGGAAAGGTTTCATGCAAAGAAAATAAAATGAAAATTGATGTTTCATGAAAAATAAGTATACAGTTCACTGAAAATTGTAATATTCTTATATTGCAGGCGATTCCGAGTAGTAAGATGTGTACTAATGAGACTAGGGTGTTGTATGCTCGATGACGTGGATCCACGTCGGCGACTTTATAATGATCCTCCAACTACAAGTTTTACTCATTGCACATACATTAATCGGAACAGAACAACTAAACTAGAGGCTCTCAATGATGTTGCACCCAGCAGCACAGACGAAAGCAAGGATCTATGTGATCTCGTCCTGAGCGCGACTCCAACACAAATTCCGCTGACGTCACAGACCACAATTCGCTGATGAAATATTTTGTTGACATTGTAAACATCAGACTGATGATGTCACAATGAATTGCTAACTACTGACGTCAGTCCCGCTTTTCTCGACGTGGAGAAGAGGTAGAGTAAAGATATCCACTAACATCACGCAGAATTCTGATGTCGGTGTCTTGATAATGTTTTGAACAAAATTTCTCCATATGTCCATTTTTATTGGTGAATTAGAATGAAAGGTTAGAATTGCCGATTTAAAGAGCTGGGCGTGAGAGACAATGCGCTTAAATAAGTATCAGCCAAATTTTCATCGTATCGCAGGTGCTTCTGGTCCAACACCATCTAACGTTAGTGCTAACTGATACCTGCGTTGCACAGTCTGGCCACAGGTACCAGAAGTGTGGGCAGCGTGTACATAAATCAGCATAGTATATAATAAACGTATATGGTCTTGTATCTATTTAATTCTTCTTTTTGTGAACTTTGTTTTGGAGTGCACATTTGAATCTGTTGGAGAAATATTGATATTAATACACCTGGTTTTTGTTGCCAAAGTAAACCATATTTCATGTAAATGCCATCATTTAAACTCGTAGCACTATCCAGTGCTTCCTGTACTCTGCATTGTTAATTTAGACCATATTATTAGGGCAGCTCCATTCTCATTTTGCAAAACATGATCTTCTTTTAATGAAACTTTGTATATGCTAGAAATATACATCTTTTGGAGAAACTTTATTCACTTAATGTGATATAGAAAATTGGTAAAGTACTAGTATTTGATACTGAAAGGATTTATAATGTCTATAAGCAATCAATTACAATGTACCTACAATATACATTTAAAAAAATATTGTTAAGGACAATAATTCCAATCTGGTATATTCTCTATATTGTATGTTTATTATAGTATTTTAAACTGTTGAAAAAAAATTGCCATTCTAAACATATGTATTTTTATCATGCTATTGAATGGAAATAGATTATGTAGGCATGTAGATGTATGTCCGACATCTTAAAAAGATGGCAGCATACACATTTTTCTTTGTAATTGATTAAATCAAACGATCTTAAGTAGAATTCAATACGGTATATATATTGATAAGCTACATAATGGTGGGGCTACCTTAAGGTCATGATCGATGCTTTTATTCTCGAGTCCCGTGATTTCAAAATGAAATCGGAAACATGGAGCATCAAATTTAAGGATTTTAAAAGAATCCTGGAGCAGACTTGGGACTTTAATCAGAATTTCAAACATAGACAAGATACTCTACGATTCACGGATCAGTGAACAAACCATGTCCGATATGTCGGTTGTGTTGACCTAAAGTTATGTACCATTTGTCATTACTCTTTGATATTCATTGTGAAGGACACCTCTCTGCCCTTGTTAAGATTAATTTGTTAATGTCTATCTGTTGTAAATAAAATATTTATACAATGTTCACTGAGTGATTTATAATTATTTATTCTTTCATTTATTTTGGAAACGTGTGTGTGAACTCCTACAGGTCGTATCAAATTTTTATAAATTGTAAAAACTGCAATGTACATGGGCAACCATTAAAGTATGCTGAAAATGCATCACAAATTAAACAGTGGACGTGGACAATATTACTAACCAATTTCTTTTAATTTCTTTTAAAAACAATATTTCGATACTAAGCTACATATTCAAAAACGTAAATGCAGATGAAACTAGTTATTAAAAGAGTAATTGTCAAAAAATGAAAAAAGTGCGGATAACCAACAATGATCAATATCATACATCTTATAAATAAAAAAAAATAAGAGTAGAGTATATATAGCTGACTCTCAAGGCAGCAGAGATGAGATAGGGTGCAAAGGAGGAGGAAACATCATCTGTAGGCTGATCACACCCGCCATCAGCCCAATATTTCGATCAGGTGCTAGTAATCGTATGAATAGTGTTTGGATTCACCAGATAAGGCTAAGAAGACTCGTTCCTTTTCAGTACTTGTTTGCTTAACCAAGGAAGATAAACCAACATAAATATACTCAACCAAAAAATGTAAGGACCATTGAATTAACATTTATTTTTCAATACAAAAGTTTAAGTATGTGAATGCCGTTCATTCTCCTTTTACTTGCACGCATTTAATTACCGATTGACTAAATCAGAAAATGTTTACAACATGAAAGCCCCAAATGAGAAAGACATGCTTTAAATGGATATGCTCCAACGTTAGGTGGCGGAATGGTTTAACGTTGAGAGGTTATGGGAAAGGTTTCAGAACAAGGAGAGTGTAACAAAGACCTTGTAGTGGCAAGCTCAGAAGTAACACAGACCTCGTAGTGGCAAGCTCAGAAGTAACAAAGACCTCGTAGTGGCAAGTTCAGAAGTAACAAAGACATCGTAGTAGCAAGCTCAGAAGTAACACAGACCTCGTAGTGGCAAGCTCAGAAGTATAACAGCTTATGAGGGTCCTGGTATAGTGCTTTTGGCAGAACGCACTCGGTTCATCTCTGGGGAAGTTTGTGGGATAATAACATTGGGAAAATAGAATCCTAGCAGACTAACTCCGTTGGCTGTGTAGTTGAGATGCTGCATAGATATATTATAGGAGCTGTGATGTTGGTGTCGACTTCCTCAGAATGCATCGTTCAGTTTTGTAACCAGTCTTCTACGTCTTTGGTGTATCCAGGCCAGTAAAATCGGTTTCGAACGAGGGAGATAACTGTCACTGCCGGGATGGCCAATGTAGGTATGAAGCCCCTTTAACACCTTATCCTTCAGCGTGTCTGGTAATGCTTGCAGCATACATTTTTTTTTTTTTACCGCCCTGGCAGAACAAATACAGATGCAGCTATATTATCTTGCTTACCGGATACACAAGATGCAGAGGAGGCAATGAAGAAAATGTCGGTGGATTCATTGGAGACAATATGCTACAGCTCAATTCTTGCAGATTCCTATGTAGAATCAGTGGGCGTGACGTCTGATGTACTACAGGAAATACCGTGGAATCATTTTAATTCGTGGGGGTCAATGTTCGTGGGTAACCAAAATTTCGCTGGTTCGTGGGGGCGTAATTTCGTGGGTAATTGATAAATAATGTGAACGGCTTACTATATATAAATATTAAAAGGAAAATAAAAAATGTTCATGGGGACGTAAATTTGTGAGTAAGGGTGACCCACGAAATCCACGAACATTGGTCCCCCCACGAACAATGATGATTCCACTGTAGAAGACCATATGGTATTTCCGATTTTACAGAAGTTGACTGGAAAGAAGAGCAGGTAAAGATTTGGATTATTACTGGGGATATGAATATAGTCCAAA
>CAJDSM010018027.1:0-11229 GCA_903981925.1 Ostrea lurida
CCAAAGTGGGGGGGGGGGGAGACATAATGAGTAGATGTCATCAATACCTGTTATGTATTGCAGCATATTCCATGTTCAACTTCCTACGAATACAATTCTACTATTGTGTCCAAACCTTTTAATAACAAACTTAACAGTCATCGTACACATAATCCACCTACAGATAATAGCTTTTGAAACAAAAATAGCACCCAAAAATACGAATTTCTAGGGGAAACAAGACGCATATTTTGTTTAGAAAACACTCTGATTGCCCAAACAAGTACTCTGAAGTAGATATAAAGAGCATGCTTGGGTTCCTTATAGATAATATTTATGTAGTATTTGGAGACCATGTCTTTCCAACAATCCGTTGGTATTCCTATGGACACTAATTGTGCCCTTATTGGCAGATTATTTTTATTTCATATGAAGCCTATTTTATATGAATCAGAATTTGTAACAAAAACTGTTACATTGTACGGGCCCATTAAAAAAAATGTCGTGTCCTTCAACCTTACATATAGGTATATAGATGATGTCCTATTAATTAACAATCATAATTTTTACACATTTGATATATCCCAACGAACTCGAAATAAAGGACACCTTAGAATCTGATTTTATATATCTGCTTCACATTTAGATATTTTACTTAATATTGACACCAAATGGCAGACTGGCAACTATATTATATGATAAGCTGACTTTTAGCTTTGCAATCGTTAACTTTCCCTTTCTGCTTTAGTAGTATACCACTATCACCTGCCTTATGTGTGGTATATCTCCCAGTTGATTCGATGCGCAAGAGTATGCTATGCGTATGATGACTTTTTAAAGCTAGGCCAACTACTAACAAAAAATTGATGTTGCAGGGTTATTACGAACCTCGTTAAAGTCATCATTTCGCAAATTCCACGGTCGCTATAATGACATTGTTTGCGATTACAAATTATATCTAAGATATATGTTGACTGATTTGTTTCATACCCTTCGCTTTTGTCGGAGGTCCGTGTTGCCCTACACTCGATTTTGTATATGTATTGTTTTTATTATGATTACGTTTACCATGATGTTACCTTAGCCTATTTATATTCTTGTTCTACGTCCTCTTTCAAATATAGTTTGGCTGGGTATGTCATTACTGGTGATGTTGATGTAGTTTTTGAAAATAAGGATCTGAAATATCTTGCTCGTATTTTTCTTTAAAAAGACCCTAAGGTTTGGAGAACTTTGAAATTTTAAACGAATGTGACCGGTCAACAGGACATGCTTAATCCTCCTAGGCACCTGATCCCACTTTTGGTGTGTCCAGGGTTTTGTGTTTGCCCAACTCTTACGAGATTGATCATTGTTCGTTATATTTGCCTTTACATCGAAATGTCGAATTAAAGGTCACAGATACATGTCTTCACTTCTCATGTAGAAGCTTTCGAATAAATTCTGATTCGTAAGAATATAAAACACATCAGGTAACAAAGAAGCACAATTCGTGCCCATAGTAATCCAACAGATCAACAAAGACTACAAAACTATTGTCACAGCATAACAGCTTAACAACTGGAACTCCAGCATTGATTTATTATCAACTTCAGAGTACTTGTGCATAGAATCAGAGTGGAGTTTAAGTAATGTTTTGAATGATATGAATATTTCCTTTCTTCATTTTTTGTTGTTGTTGAAGCATCAATCATGTCAAAATGACTTGATTTTAATTTATCGTGAGGAATGATCGTGTAAAGAGTTGAAAAATCGTATGTTTTGTTGATTTGAGAAAAGTTTCAAAGCTACTAAAAATTCTTTAGAATGTTTCAGAATCCACATTTGATTTACATCACTTCTGGCACATGCCACTGCACAATACGTCTTAAGTTTCTCCTTTACATTTGTCAATACTTTGGTGAGAAGCAAAGAGAGGGGCATGGTGGAACATGTACTGTATCGGCAATGTATCGTTCTTTGTAAGGAGTAAAGTGGATGTTCAAAATTCTGTAAGGTTTTTGTCCTAATCCTGAAGAGACAATGAACGTGACATTTATTATTTTTGACTACCTGCACTCTTAACCAAATTGTTGATGATAATTGATCATACACAGTAATTTCTTATACAAAATTTATTTACGGCGGACACACACGTATAAAAGCAGGGCATCTGAATAATTCACCTACTAAAGGAAGATCTATGTCTTATGCAGAGACAGATGAAAAGGTTAAGATAACGAGCAGTGATCAATGGTATAACTCCTGTAAGGAATACAATATTAAGAGCTGGGAAAACACAGACCCCTGCAAGTACCAGAGGTGGGATCAGGCGCCAAGAAGTAAGCATCATCCGTCGAACTGTCACATCCGCCGTGAGCCCAATACCTCGATTGATTGATTGATTATTTATTGTTTTACGTCCCACTCACGAATATTTCACTCATATGGAGACGTCACCATTGCCGGTCAAGGGCTGCAAAATTTAGGCCTATGCTCGGCGCTCAGGGCCTTTGAGCAGGGACGGATCTTTATCATGCAATACCTGCTGTGACACGAGGCCTCGGTTTTACCGGTCTCATCCGAAGGACCGCACTATTCTGTCGCCTCTTACGATACGCAAGGGTATGCTGATTAATTAGTATTTTTAAGAACTTAAGAAAAGTCTGCTTGTATGCATAGTGAACGGTAAATCTATAACAAATGATGAAGATAACGAACAGTGATCAATCTCTAAGTCCTAAATGAAATACAAATTAAGATTGGACAAACACGGTCTACTGGATATACTAGGGGTGGGATCAGGTCCCTAGGAGGAACAAGTTCTATTTAAATGTATACAATCTGTTTCACTCTCTGAAACACTTTCAGTGTAGTACATGTACTTTACTGAGCCATGCAGATGCATATATAATCACCGGTGTCGTTAGTTTTATTATATATCAGTTTTGTTTTGTCATTACGATTCGCAGGAATACACTCGAAAGGTTATTGAGTCTGTAAATGTTTTATTTTATGTTTACTGAAATATAACTTTTGAAAACTCCTTTACTTTGAACATCTGATTATCATAAAATCAATACATATACATTCAAAATTAATAATTATGAAAATTACCAGGTAGATATTTGAAAGTCATGTGATTTTCTGCAAAATGTTGTTCGTGGGACAGACAACAGTATTTTATCATTTAAAAAATCATTATATTCATAAATCATGTTCAATCATGTTTGTAAAAAGTTCACAATAATAAATAGTCGCAAAACATTGACTTTAAAGTACACTGTTGGTGATTATTGTCCGTCTACCATGTAAATGATGGTTGATTGACGGCAGGAAGTTCAAATGGCTTGTTCATCATGGTTTGTGCTTGCTGTACATCTACTGTCATCCTTCCCATAGCAACTTCCTGTTCTTTCTGTAACGCAGCGATCCTGGCGTCTTCTTTTTCCACCATATGCTGTTTTCCCGCCATAAAATAAGCTCTTCTAGATACACGAGCACTGTTAATCTTGGTTCGATAGATCTCCCCGATAGCCATGTGCTTACGTTGCATGTACAACATGTAGGCTTGAAGTCCATTAATGACTGACATTGTCAGCGGGAATTTTCCACCTCCACAAGCTCCGGAATGATCATCCATGTCCAAGGAGTAAAGCAGAACCCCAGCCAAAGGTTTATTGAACACAAAAGCTGCCTGCAATTATAAAATGAAATTACAAGCAAATGTATTTCCTTTGAATGAAAAAGTAAAGTAATTCAAAGCAATGCATACCTTATTCATGACACTTCTTTGATTATCGTATCCAATCCACTCATCGCCTTGGACAAGGTAAGGTACACCTTGCGAAGGAATAAAGCTTTCATTTAACCCACTTCGTATGAGGTGACAGAGCTGCAAATTTAACAAAAACCCATATTATTCACATGCTAAAGGTATGCTTGATCTAGTACGGAAAGCCTTTTATACATTTTTATTTCGGTTGAAGGAAGTATCAACCCCATACGTTAACGAAAATCGGTATGAAAGTGCCTTGGCGCATAAGGTTCTTAATGATTTCCCCGATTAAAATCCATATCATTGGATCAAAATGAAATCAAAATTTCTTATTTAATTCTCCTTATTGAAGTTTAATTAATAATTTACGAAACCAAACCAAATGAGTAATAACGCCAAATAAAATTTATCAAATTACGTGTTTAATTGGTATGCCATCTCCTCTGTCTGATCCTGGTCCAATAGCAGGAGATCCTGGCATAGACATGGCAGAATTCTCAAGACGGTAGGATCTCCCATAAAATGGAATTCCTAGAACCATCTTGTGGCCAGGAACTCCTTTTTGCTCCCATAAATCGACCAAATCGTGCTACAATATATGAAAATAAAGTTAAGTAATGGATATAAGACGAAAACTGTTCAATATGTCAAATATTGCATTGTTTGCTGATTACTTTTCAATATATAACAATTATTATGAACCGCTTAAGACTCATACTTTAGGCAAAATATGATTTTCAGATTGAATTGCTTTAATTAATTTATACATAGCACTATTAAGTAATTTCAGTTCGAAATCTAGATAATTCAGCTCTTTTGCACCAGTCACATGGTCAAATATTATTCACATTCGGTTAATAATTTTAATTTCAACAAGTTGTGTTAATTCTCTGTTCAAAAGATCTCATTTCTGCACCATCTGAGTTGTTCAGCGAGACAAATGTTCGGTATAATGAAACACCAAAATAAGTCGGCATAACCTCAAACAAATCGTATACCGGTTTTATAGAGTCACATGATGATTTTATTGAAACCATTCACTGCGAGCTTAAAGATCACAATGTGTGTAAATAAATTATATCTTCCTTGAATAGTACACCACATTGAAAAAGCTGTGATAGGTTGTCATCGAATAAATCTTATGGTGGGCCCCCTGACCAAAATATTTTCGAAGATGGATCAAGAGTCAATCTTTCATTGAGTGATTTTAATATAGAGGTACAGTGATTTGGGTTCAAAGGTACCTCGGTTTACAGTGATTTGGATTTGGATTCAGAGGTATAGTGAGTTTCAGTGATTTGGATTCGAATTTACAATGAATATTTTGGATTAAGTTTGTGCTATGTACTTGCATCTGAGTTCAGTTTAGTTTAAGTTTGGAGAGTTATGGAGTAAAACAACCTTTTTGAGATCATTTGTAGATTGGTATCAATATTTTCATGTAAATAAAAATCCGCCGTCTTTCTAACCTGCTTTTGTACACTGTTCTATTTCATTCTAATTTGACTCGTAACTGTCCAATAAGTACTGACTTATTCGACAGCTGTAGGTAGGGTTTACATTGGGATCCATTGAAAAGTGTAGAACGACAGAAGACGTCACAAAAATAATATCGAAGCAATGTCATGTTAACGAAGTGAAAGAAATGATTCATGAAATATTCATATAATACACGTGTATTACAAGCAAAAAATACAAATGTCTCATTGTCTATTCTCTTGACATATTAGTCAAATCAAAGCCACAAAATATGTTATGCGACAAATACCAATTATCTTTATAAATACACAAATGGATGTTACTCTGTAGCTAGAACTCAGAATGGAAAGACCTAGCTGTTCAGGCGTCAAGTCTGATAATAAAGCTACTTTTGGCAATATGCCTGATAGTGAAGCCTGCTTTTTGGTCTCTTAATTTATTGCCGGTGATAGTGAAGCTTGCTTTTGCAATGCTGCCTGATTAGTGAAGCTGCTTTTTGGCAATGTGCCTGATAGTGAAAGTCTGCTTTTGGCAATGATAGGCCTTGATAGGTGAACTGCTTTTGACAATGTGCAGACCACATTATGGTAAGCAGAACGTTATGTTTATCTGCAACAAATCGAAGGAAACGCTTCATACAATAAATATCGATTTTAATAAAAATACTCACAATGTTATTGAAACCTTTGTATCCATTCAGTGCACTGTGATGTCTTGCCAGCATTGGATCATCCCAATGCCCATACATATCATACATTTTTAAATTGATATAATGGGCCTTACTGAAAAAATAAAGTAGAACATTTCAAAGAAACCGACATTTCAATTCTGATTGCATACTAAATGTTATAGGACACCATAGACAGCTAATTATTCAATAAAGCTGGAACTTCAAAGCTCTTCTCTTGTGATCGTTATCCCAACGATTACATTGTTAAAAACCATTCTGATTCTTCACACAAATATTCTAAAGTTAATATTAAAAATTAACAATATCTTTTTTCATACATATACCCCCGTGGACTCCAAGTAAATGACAACAGTCTTGGATATCTTTTTCATATTCCAATGTCTAACTGAACATAGCCTAAGGCGTAAATAATAAACAAGAAACTCAACTTTATGCCAAATGGCTTCACTTTAGGTTTTTTACCCTCAACTTTCCATATCATTTAGCATATTTTGTAAAAATCTTACATTATTACCTGCATATGGCGGTTTGTTCTTCCAACTGATTCAATTCGCGAGAACATATTTTGCGTACGATCAATTTTAAACTGAGACAGGCTACTGACAAACAAGTTGATGCTACAGCGATTCTAACAGTTTGGTTTAAAGTCCGGATTCCAAAATTCTATGTTACAACCTGTCATCAAGTCGAACGCTGTGATGTGTTTACAAACTGTGAGGCTGTTCTTTGCGTACTAGTTTTGTCTACAGATTACTCCTTTTTGTCTAATCAAGATAGATGGATCTTGTCAACGAGTGTGGCCGGTCAAGAGGGGATATTCATTCATATTAATCACTGATTCCACCCCCTGGTGTTTCTCTATGCAGGATTTATTTCATTTTGTTTTTGCTATATGAAAAGGTGAAGATAACGAACAGTGATCAATCTCATGAATCCTATACGAATTACAAATTAAGAGTTGGGCAAACACGGACTCCTGGATTGATTGATTATTTACTGTTTTACGGTCACACTCGAGAATATATTCAACTCATACAATAAAACTCAAATACTGTGACTGTAACTACATGTAAATTACCTTGTTAGACGTGGTATATCATAACCAAAACTCATCACTGGTAATATAGGGTGAAAAGTAAGCGTGAAGGTCAATTTCCACTTGATATCTGGGATTTCTTCTATGTCAAATTCAAGGCCAATCACCTGAAGATAAATTATTAATAGTTCTTTAAATATCATGTTCATAGTTTTCTATCAATGAGTCAATATATACGTTCTTGACGAATACTCACGTCGCATAAATCTGCAAATCTCTTCTTGTCTTGAAGGTTGCTGTCTCGCAATGCTGGGAATTGCCAATCAAAATCAAGTCCATCAAAATCGAATCGTCGAAGATATATGATAACCCACTTAGTAAATTTCAGCATGTTTTCTCGGGATGATACCAATCTAGAGAAACCTTCTCCTCCCTTTTCCCAACCACCAACGGACAATATCATGTTTAGCCGGTGATTCAGCTTTCGAAGACGAATTATCCTTTGATATCTAGAAAGAACAAATTTCATTACAGTTTTGTCCATATACAGGTGCACTGTTTCAGTTTTATGTATTAGAGTATTGTGATTACTCAAATTTCTACAGAGGGGAAAGTTCCATCCCTATAGCATTTTGCAGCATGGGTGTGAAAAAGTGCAAACATACAAATAATTTGCTTGAAAGTGATCTGGATCCTTAAGCCTAGTCCCTGATTCGTCAATTTCGGCAAACGAGAAGATGATGTGGGTACACATGAAAGGGTCGATATCCTCTGGTTGTAAGCCATGTTCCCCGTCACGTGCTATCGCAAAACCATTGTACACACAGAACCGCTGGAAGTGCTGTCCTACAAAATTGATATTAAGAAACCATTTCGTTGTTGTTGGTTCTTTTTCCATGGATGAGATTCTCAAACAAAATGCATCAAGTAGAAATTTTATAAAAATGTAGGTTTAAGAAGTTGTGTGAAAAAAGTAAATTTTTAATTAAAGTGGCCCTTTGTTAGTTTCATGTTTGGTCTGTTTCGCTGCGTTGTTGGGAGCATTTAATTACAAATTTGAAAGGTATTACATTTTTGTATCTTCTGATTTGCATAATACGAATTGTTAGGCCGTTCTGTACAAATTGATTTTGACTACGAATGACCCCGTTTACATGCTCAAGGTGGGGTGACCGGGTCAACAGGGAATGTTTACTTCTAGACGCCCGATCTACCCCTGGTGTTGTTTCCGGGAGTCTCTGTTTTCCCTAATCTTAATTTGGTATTCTTAATCAGATTTATGAAATTGATTCCCAACTTTTTCATGCATGTAAAATGAAAACAACGAGCATTGGTCAATCTCAAATATCCCATGCAGAATACAAAATTAAGAGGAAGGCCAACACATGTATTTCGCTGTCTTTATGTGTTGGTTTATATTTAGTTCACAACCAAGGTAAAATTAGAAAACAAATTTTAATTATCCTAGCATTCTCTATAATAGAATTATCTTTCTGCCTCTAATTTATTGCATGTCTTCACTTATGTTAAACATACGTCAACTCCTGCTGGCTTCATTTGCATTTCATATATCACTCAATTTCCTCGATGTCTTTCTCAAGCACCGACTGCTGACACTGAGGTTATGTCGAATTAAATTATGAGCAGCGAAATACTCCATTCCATTAAACGAAAAATATAGCTTAAATCAAGAAAGAAATTTTACCTTTAACGAAATATAACTTTTTGAGATAGAAATATGAAGGCCTACATTATTACGAAGGTGAACTTACCTTGTACAAAAGCCAATGAAATCACAATGACTAACAGGCTAAAATTTGTGTATGTATTCATCTGAAACAATATAGAAACAAATATCACTTAGTAAAACGAGCTATAACGTGTTACAGAATTATTAGCTTATTTATCGAAATTCAGTTTTTTTGTGTTTTGAATAGAAACGAACTGTTTACAAATAATAAACAAAAACTAGAAAATATTATAATAGTGTTTGTAAGACGATATTTTATAGTGTGAAATATAAAGTAATCGTTTTAAATATGTTCATCAACCTCATAGATAGCAGGGATAGTTTCCTTACCTTCATTGATTTGTTCCCCAGTAGTGCTAGAATATGGTCGCCATTACATTAAACAGGATATGATGTATGAAATTTCATATTTATGCAAATGACTTTACCTGAGAATCAATGCGAATAATTCTATTGTTAATTAATGCCATGACTTCACACCAAGTTCACTGTCTAATTTATTTGTCTCCTTTTTTCTCCCCATCGCGATTAGCAGTAACGAACTCTAATTATTTTCCGGATACAACCATACAGTAAATGATCAGCAAGGAGGATGAAGGCATGGCGTATTTAATTCATCTCAATGTTACTAGTTTTATCTATATAAGCTTCGGTGAGTATAAAGAAAGCACGCAGTATTTCAATTTTTATTTTACCACAGGAAACAAACAGGCCTGTTACATGTAGTAAGAATAACTTAATATACTAGTATTAATATACATAAAGAAGGTAGCAAGTTTTGATATTTGGAATCCAAAATCACGTCCCGAATTTCAAATTAAGATGTGGATAAATAACTAGATTTCGTGGAAGATATAAAGATCTTGGTTGTTCTAATTGGTTGTCCCTTGTTTAATGCATATTACTGGACCATTTCGTGGGTAAACACGACCACAAGTGATTTGATTTACATTACATTTTTCTATTTGAAATGCTAAGGCAGCAAATGAGTATGGAACATGTTCAACATTTAAAGTAGAAAACGAGGAATAGATTATAATCATTATTATCATAAATGTGCACCATACACGATTTCAAATCAATCAACATTAACACGTTAAATGTTTGACAGGTGAGCATGAATTTCATCAACATAAATCACTTGAAAAAGAAAATGATGTTTCAGGGATAATAAAAAAAAATCAACACACGCATAAAAAATGTCAAAAAACCTAACAATTCGTTCAAATGTCTGAGGGAGGGCTAAAATAAGTTGTATCTGCTGCCCCATCACATTCACTCTATTGCATAGAATATTGTTTGTAAAAAGTTCGGGATATTTAAGATACGAAATAGATTTCAAGAATTTTTGGCATTTTTTGAAAATGTAACGAAAAAACACATTACACTACAGTTACATGTAAACCTAGGTAACTATGTTTTAAAGAATGACAGTCTCAAGATCAGTAACACTTATAATATAAATGCGAATTACAAAGTATCAAAACTAATTCATAGTCCAAAAAAACACATTACATACATTATCAGGTGTAGCAACACGTACCTTGATGTAAAGAACGACAGGTTCCAGATCAGTAATCACTGAGTGAGTAACACGTACATTCTATTTTAACTGTCATTTCGGAACAACCCAGTGGGAGATCGTGGTTAGAATATCCCAAACCCTTGCTTACTTAAAGCGACGCTGCAATTTTTCTGATAAGACCCCCCCCCCCTAAATGAGTCCTGTTCACTGTAGTGTGCTAAATAAAATTATTTAAAAAGCCGCGCATAGGCCTATAATTTGCAGCCCTTCACCGGCAATAGCGACTTCGTGAATGAAAAATTCGCGAGTGGGTTAAACAATAGACAATGTACAAACAACAAAATTATTTCAACAACAGAGAAGTACTTATTTTTCCAGTATAAAATCATCCCTCTAAATTCTCTACTTGTATATCTGAAAAGGGTATAATGATTTTATAAAGCAGAAAATCGTATAGTTGAAAAGTAAAATTTACAGTTTTTATGTACATTGTAAATGTATTTAAAGCAGCCAAGGAATAGAATGATTGTATCCAAGGGATTAACACTCCAAGTACAAAAAAATCTATCATTCTTTCGTATAAATATTTTTGGTCTCTGTTTTCTTCAATATTCTACAGGTTGACAATCATAAACATTACTCTTGTAAAGCCTTATTTGCAATCAATCTTCCACAACCACATCTTCATTAGCTTATAGTTCTAATCACGAACACATTCATTGGAACTCTTTAATGTGTAGTTAAGAAAGATTTCTTTATTTCCAATTTCCCAATGGCAAAAATTTTACCTTGATAAAAATAAATGTCTACGAGTAAGTCTGGAATTTAACCACATCTAAATCTGGAACAAGAGGATTGATGTCTAATTTCAGTTATTGGCTACGACAAACCATACACGTGCATGGAAATTTCAAAATGGATCCATTTTCTTCCAAACAAGCATCGTTATTTTTTCTTTCATACATCATTTCCTGCCTACGTTTCTAGTATAAAATGGCGAAGTAACAAAGTA
>CAJDSM010018028.1:0-22316 GCA_903981925.1 Ostrea lurida
GATATACATTTACTAACTTAAAGTAATATGTACTGATGTTTCTCTCGGATACATTACAAACTCAGACAGAGTACATATTGATAGTAATGAGGGTGGCATTACCTTGTATCTGAGGCTCTGTTCGTCATCATACCCCACCCACTGGTCTCCCCGTACTACGTAGGGAACCTCCATTTCCGTACTCCAGTGTCGAACGCCGCCTGATTTCAGCATGTCACATACCTAAAGAAAAAAACCGTAGTTCTTTTGATTTCGAATTCTTCATACCGATTGTTTCTATAGTGATATTTAGGGGATCTGGCTCATCTCACCTCGTAATAGGCTAAGAAGCCCGCCTCCCCAGTGTAAGATCCCGCCTGACCTCCATTACCTCTGTCCGGAGCAAACAAACCCGAATTACTGGTGCTGGCTAGAGTGAACGAGCGGCCATATAAGGGCATTCCGAGGTTAATTTTTGCTGCTGGGGCTCCTTTTTGGAGCCAGTAATTCACCGCCCATTCCTACAAACAAAAAATGCAATAAAACAAAACTATTTTTTAGATCTTATCGAAAGATTTGTAGATTTATTTTGTAAATGAGCAAATGCTTGAACATTTTCCTGTACGAGACTGCAAAATGAACGGGTATATTTTTCTTATGACACCTACGACGTTAAAGTAGGCATCACTTCCGGTTTCCTGTGGATGAGCCTTTAGTGGACTGTTATGGCCGGTTTTACTATCGAAACTACCGCCATGGAAATCGTAGGTCATCAGATTGATCTGGTCCACATATCTTGTATAAAATGTAGATATATTAGCAAACCGATTAGATACGCAGAAAACCGTTCTACATGATTAATGAAATTAGTTATTTTCTTAAAACTGTTGAAATGTTACTTGCTAATTTGTATGCAGAAATAGACAAGATAATGTGTTATATTTTCCATGTGCACTTTAAAATGTTAAATTCATGAGAAGGAAAGAACTTATGGTGTTGTTAAGAAATTTATCCACTGGACACAGCATAATGACATAACGTCCTGCTAATATCAAAAGCGACAAATGGGGATGTAACTATTAAATTTCTAAAAGACGTTTATTTCTTACCTTGAAACGGTAGGCACGTCAAATCCTGTGTCGATATTAGATTTTCCGGCAGGAACAGCAGCTGTGAGTAGAAGTCCTTGGCTGGCAAACGTGTTGTGCAGAATCTATTTTCAAGTACATGCAAGATGGAAATAGCTGACATCGATATAGTCACAATGTTTACTTTGATATCATTTATGTCGGATACTTATAACATTTATATATGAGTGACACACATTGCTTTGAACCAGAAACTAACTGCATTTGACGACTGTCAAAATACGTCACTATAGCTAATACGCCATTTTATTCGATTTTCCTTCTATGTTTGCATCAAATTACCACGTCCAATCACACACCTAGTCTACAGCATTTGACTAGACGCAAATCTAA
Source organism: Ostrea lurida (assembly GCA_903981925.1). Lineage (NCBI taxonomy): Eukaryota > Metazoa > Mollusca > Bivalvia > Ostreida > Ostreidae > Ostrea > Ostrea lurida. The sequence goes on from CAJDSM010018028.1 coordinate 1,461, forward strand.
GGCAATTTTGAAAGCCATTTTGCCCAGTAAGTCACGGGTTCATGTTGATCGTGGAATTTTTCAGTTTGTGAGGGTCATATATTTTATATTGAATTGTACCATTGACAGTACTTGAGGCAAACGGGTAGCAAAAAGGCATAAGTATTGTATTCCATTTCCTGTTAATCATTACGCTATGTACATGTAGAATTATGAATATTACTCTAATCGTAATGATGAAAGTGTTTTGTTTTGTAGTGACAATAGGCAACAATTTCATCATTCATGCAGATAGTATTTCAGGAAGAAATGGCGTACCAGTTACAACTCGTCGGGAAAAAATATCGAAATGTGCCGGAAAGACCCGATAATCTTCGATTACAAACATGCAAACATACTGAATTAAAATTAACCTTCAGTAATTCAACATAGTTCTGTTTATCTTGTGGTGGGCTTCCTCGGTTGGCTGGGTATTCCCAGTCCATGTCCAAACCGTCAAAACCATGCTTTTTCAGGAACTGGGCAGAGGTGGTGGCAAATTCCCTCCTGCCAGCGTCAGTGGCTACCATCCTTGAAAATGGAGCGGACGCCATATTCCATCCACCCACAGCCAGTAAAGTCTTCAGTGATGGGTTTTGTTGCTTTAGACCGTTAAACCGTTCATACCTAAAAGGAAATATTAAGTGGATGAATTAATTAAACATTAAGTGAACGAATTAATCANCATTCGAGAAAATTTAAGCCTATTATGATTTTGATGATAATACACATGTAGGAATTCAGGATTCAAAGTTTTGATTTTGAAAACACGACATTTACCTTATTCCTAATCACTAACCAGTGATGCTAAGATAGATTTTACATAAATATGAAAGATTCATGTTTATAAGAATTATACTGACATTCCCTTCATCCATGGTGTGCTCTCGTCGTTCCACTCATAAGGTGCTAGTCTGTTTCCATTGAGTTTTGCAAAAGTATAAACGACATGCGTGCATAATGTCGGATCCACATTTTCAGGATAGAATTTCCCAACGCTATTTCTGTACTGGGACCAGTTTGTGTAGTAACACACTCTTCGGTAAGCAGAAGCTGGTGATGAAAGCAAGGAATTGTTATATTTCATTCGAGAAAATTTAAGCCTATTATGATTTCGGTGATAATACACATGTGGGTATGTAAGGTTGGTATTAGGCCTTGATTTCGTTGAATAACTGTTGGTTATTGTGGCTGTTTTTGTCATAGTAGTGGACTTTATCGATCTTTATTTTAACTGATGAATTCATAATTTCTTATAAATTCTAAACCAACCTCACCATTTTCAAAAATCCCCGCTAACAGCGCCAGGGTAACCAATAATTGGATCATCTAGTAACAAATTACATTAATCAATATTTGAACGTTAATGTAGCATAATGAATTTAGAATTGCATGAAAAAGCAAAAATATGACCAAGATTACCTTTGCGTTATGAACTGGAATGGCGTATTAACATGTGCGTCTATAGTCTCTGATAACGAATGTGTGTTATAGATAAAAGCCAGAACAGAATTCTGTTTTAAAGTTATTTGTTTTGAATAGGTGTATAGTTTCTGAATAGCTAGAACTGTCCCACTGCGCCAGGATTACGCAATATCTTGCAGAGGTTTTGTTCAGTTCAGGATTTTTATCATTTGTACAGTTGTTCAAACATATTGTCAAGTTATTTGATTTTTATTGAGAATATTTTAGTATATAGATTTCTACTTTTAACTTTATATTAATTCTAATTACAACTTTTAAAATTATTACAAGTTTAATTTAAATTCAGTATTATACGTACCCGAAACTGTTGGAAAATTTGTGTTTATTGCATAGCCACGACTACTAGTATCATATAATGTAAATTACGTAACTATCAATAGATAGCGCTTCAACTGACAGTCAAGTATCTCTTGTTAAGTGTACCAGACTGCTTCTGTTGTACACTCAAGGGTCAAAAGTATTTCCGCACTGCTAATTTTCAACTATATAATTCATTGAATAATACATTTTTTTTAGAGCACTGATATCAATATTTCTACTGCAGTCATAACTATGAAAATCACACAAATTATGCATAATTGCCTAGATTTAAATCTGTTACTATCATTATTTCTCTCTGTGTTACAGTTATCAACACTCATTGGGATCATCATGTTTTATGAATTTTATTTGCAATGTAATCTTACAACTTTTCATATTAATCAGCATTGGAAAAAATCTTCCAATCTTTCAAAAATCGACCCACACAAAAATATAAAAATACATTTACAATAACATGTGTCATGAATCTTGAATGAATTCTGCATATATTCTGAAACTTTCACAATGATAACATCAAATATAAAATTTCTGTGAAGTTTTTAAAATATGAAAGTTGTAATAGATATATAGTGAAATTAGCAGTGGGGAAATACTTTTGACCCTTGAGTGTAGTAGGAAAATGTCTGTCACTTTCTGGGAAGAAAGAAAGGTTACACTGCAGTAATATGAATTATTAGAAAGGGAAAGTTAATAGTTTACGGGGTCAAAGAATACAATGACGAAATAGTGCATACTATGTCTCTACTTTTAAAAGTGAAAAATTCTCAAAGTGGACTTAAAAATCCCATACAAACACACAAAACAAGCATGTGTACAGATTGTATTGATTCCTATCTCACAAGAACCAGCATCGGTTATACCATTACAAAAACAATCATTTGTTATACACGTGCAAGTACAGTAGAACCATCGGTTACACCCATTCAAGAATCACCGATCATGCACTTACGAGACCAACCACCAGTTTTACTAGACAAGAACAATTATTAGCTATACCCATACAATCACAAGTTATACCCGTACAAGAACCATTACAAGAACCATTAGTTATACCCATACAGAAATAACCATCGGTTATACCCATACAAGAACCACTTTCGGTTATACTAGTGCAAGAACAACCACTAGCTATACCCATACAAGAACAACCACCTGCTATATTCATACAAGAACAGCCATTTCTTATACTCGTACAAGAAAACCTACCAGTTAATATACCTTTACAAGAACCATCACCCACCTGTCCAAGAACCATCATTTACACCCTATGAGAATAACGATTGGTTATATGAATACATGAAAAGAAAGTTATTCACTAAAATATCGTACAAAACCATTTGAATTATATGGACTTGAAAGATTTCCTAAAAAATAATCAGTCTTTTATGTCATCTCCATTGCAGATTCAGTAAAATAAACCCAGGTAGTTCTAACAATACAACACTCCATAGAAGGCATGTCATATACGGTATGGTACCAATTTTGATGCACCAGATGCGCTTTTCGACAAATGATGCTCAAACCGAAATGTTGGAAATCCGAAACATGAAAGTAAAATTTTATAAAAGTGAACAATGTAGTGCCAAAGACTGGAGCCGTTCATACAGCATCTACATGTAGACTCGCAATACTCAATCAATTGTCGTATTGTGGTTAAGATAAATTTATAATTTTTTGTTAAGCCAGCTTTTTTTTCAACTTTTTTACAATATCGTGCCAAGTTTGCCAAAAATTTTAATGCGATGAAAAAATATAATATATAATTCAATCTTTTGGGCATTTTTAATTATTACAGTTCATGAAATACATGTATGTAATTAAGAAATAAATGTAAAGCATGCTGGCCTGATGTATGGTAGTTCATACCCTCATGTCTATAGGTTGTTTTTGTTGTTGTTTTTTTTGTTTTGTTTTTTTTTGTTTTTTTTCAAAAATCATATTCACATTCTTCTTTCATTTCTGTCGAAACACCAGGTCTTTTAAAAAGAATTTTATCAAGATTCATATCAGGTCCGTTCAAATTTCCATGGACATGAATTGTGCTACTTTGTTAGATGTCCTGATTTTATATTCTAACGAGGCAGAATTTATTCTAAAGCTTCTACAGGAGAAGAAAAAAAATCTTCAAATGACTATTAACTCGACATTGAGATATATAAGATATAAAAATTTTCGGGAAGCGTAACGGGACGTACGAGTTACTTTGATAAATAGCAACAATGTTCACAGAAAGTTTCACTTGTTGAAAACAGTCGGAAAAGTCGACTACGGATTACTTCGTTACATGGTCAAGATATAGGGCTCACGATAGGTGTGACCGGTCAGCTGGGGGATACTTTCTCGCCCTAAACACCCGACTCGAACCATTATGTCCAGGGGTCCATGTTTGCTCTTTTCAATTTTGTATTATTACCAGGGTGCATGAGATTGACCAACTCCAAGATTTTTTTTTCTGATTGGGACTTACGGAATTGATCACTATTCGTTATCTTTCTTGTTTCCAGTCAATCATAATGAAATGTGTATCGTAATTACAGCTGTTTTCTGATCCGAAACACAAAAATTCAGCTTGTGATTTCCCTGATAGTCGAAATTTAGTAAATAATGTCTTCGATATTAATGTATATTCATATCTTATCCCAGTGAACTCGATTTAAAAGTACGACACAAAGTCGTCCATATGTGTATCATGTTTGGATATTTTATTGAGCTATACAACTTCTCATAGTTATTTAGCATTATTATCTCCATATAGTATTAGTGTCTTTCCACTGACTTTATACGCGACAACATGGTCTGTGTGTCAGCAAGCTACTGCCAAATAAGTTTATGTCAGTTTATTGTCGTTAGAAAGTCGACTTTGTCGCAAAGTCTATTGTTTTGATACCGCCATAAATGGCTGAAATATTGCAAAAACGGCGTAAAACCATACGCAGACAACCTATCGTTTTAATGATCTACTGGTCTGCTAATAAATCTTGTAATTAGGTCGAATGTTGTAGGACGTCTTACTGTTCTTTGCATTCTAATTTTGACTAGAGGTTACGTTGTTTATAGTGCTCAGCGAGTGTGACCGGTCAACAGGGGTGTTTACTTCCCCCACTTCCGGTGTTTCCAGGGGTCTGTGTTTGCTCTCCCTTAAATTAGTAGGATTTTTTAGTAGGATTTGCGAGATTGGTCAATGTTTGTTAGTTTCACTTTTACAAACCAAACTGCAAATAAGATTACACATTTTAACACATTACAGTATGTACATACATGCCATTGCACAATATCGAAAAAATTGCATTCGTAAATGGACATATTCAACAACTGAATTTATTGTTCACAAAATATCATATTAAACAACTCTTTGACAGTATCATAACTTCTCGCAAATATTACAAAGACATGTACATATATTCGAATCATATCAAATTAAATATCATACGCTTCATAATTAGACCATTATACAGAATCAAAAAAACAAAAAATTAAATAGAATGATCATTAAATTGTCCATGAAGGTTTATCCAGTGGCGGCATTGGTTTGCCACCTACAGTGGCAGCAGCCTGGACTTGTGTCCACTGATTTTGTTGCTGATCTTGAAGTGTAGCCAAATCATTTTGAAGCTGACTAAGTTCCTCTTCCTTTTTGGCGGCCATTGTATGGTTTTGCGTGTCTGAATAATATCCTATTTCTCGGGCAGTATGTGAGATTTTGTGGTTTATAAGTTCTCGGAGGGATTCCTGCTTCGCTGCAATATAATCCACATATTCTGCCCGGCCTAGACCATGAATTATTTCAAAAGTTATCGGCCACTTTTCACCACAGACACCACGATGGTCGTCTTGGTCTATTGTCCACAGTGCAACTCCACCAAGATGGTTTGAAGCAACCAACATTGCCTACAATGTAATTAAGTGATCAAGGTATGAATGGTTCATTTGTATTTCTTTTTTTTTTCTTTTTCTTTTGGTAATCATACAGATGTACCTTGAATAGTGTTTTTAGCATTTATATTCGTGCACTAAATACGTTTTCTTATTCCTACCTTTTCCCTAACACTTCTTAAATTATCGAAGCCAACCCATTCATTTCCCATTACGAAATATGGTACTTTCTGTTCGGGTATGTATTGTTCTTTAACTCCACCTCTAATAATATGGCATATCTGTAAAAAATAAGAACACAATGCTTTGGCAAAATTAAATTTCTGAAAGGCGGTGACTTTAATTTACATGCAATAACTTTATGTTCAAAATAATTGAAACGTTTTGCATTACATCTGTATTTGATTTTCGATAAGTCGTGGGGAAGTTTACTTTTTGTTTGAGTTATGGGATTGATCACTGTTCGGTATTGTCATCTTTTCTTGTATTGCATTTCAAGACAGTTACCTTATTGACAGGAATTCCTTCCCCTCCGTCAGAGCCAGGACCAATGGCAGGAGACCCGGGTGTGGTCATATTAGGATTCTGGAGCGTGAAGGATCGACCATAGTATGGAATACCTATCACAATCATGCTTTTGGGGACACCTGCTTCTGCCCAACTCCTTGCCAAGGTATTCTAAATTATGGATATTGAAATATGGATATTACAAAAAGTGATTTAGATTATTGCTGATTAAAAAATATATGGAGTCTAATATCGCTTTGTTAGATATCTATCAAATACCTGGTAGTCTACAATTAAATTTATACAAATGATAACAAGAACACACAATGTTGACAGGGCTCTCCGAATCGGTGAGGGGACTGTGGTGAATGGCAGCCATGGGATCTTCCCAATGTCCATGGAGGTCGTAAGTATGCAGGTTGAAGAAATCCACCTCTCTGAAATATACACCCGCATATTCACATTTTAAAACAGTTTTAAAACATTCAAAATATATTTCATCCCCCGAAGTTTAATCATCTAAATCGTTTACATTTACAATTATGAATGTAATCATACAACACGTAAAACTCTCCTCTATCAACTACAAGGCTGAAAAATTCCCTTTATTGATCAATTACATGTACCAAAATTTAAAAAAAATACTTCGTGAAACCCCATTTTGACTCTGCACACAACTATATTTAAAAATGCCGGAGAACTTCCTAATTTTGACAAAATCTTCGTATACTTTGATGATCTGCTCCTTTATTAGACGACTTGTTATGTTCTTATGTGGCAAAATTTATTCAAAAGATTCTAGAGGGAAAGAAAAAAAAACCATGTTGCTGTGGCCTTCATCTATCAACGACGTTTTATCTATAATTACAGTAACAGTAATAATTTTGATGTTGATACAGTATATCCCTATAAACCCTAAATTAAAGACACCACCGATTCTTCCACTTTAATCTCGTGCTTTAATATTGATCATAGATGTTAACGGCAAACTAACAACTCACTTTCATGATAAAGGGGATGAATTCAGCTTCTATATCGTCAAATCCCATAATTCTACTATCACCTGCATATGGTGTTTATGTTTCACACTGATTCGAAACGCAAGGGCTTGTTCTGCGCATTATCAATTCTAAATCGAGACATGCTACTGACGAACAAGTTTATGTTACTGGTGGTTCAACATTCTCATTTAAAGTAAAGCATCTCGAAAAATATATTGTCGATTTAATTTGCAGATTTATTTACCCAATTGATGCAACCTGTCAATAGTTCAGTACTCTCTGACTTGTCTCATATCAATTGTTAGACTGTTCTTTGCGCGTTGAGTTTGACAACGCATTGCCCAGTTTAGCTGGTGGAAATAATAGGGCTCTCGGTAGAATGAGCGGTCGACTGGTTATGCTTATTCCTCCTAGGCACCTGATCCCACCTCTGGTATGTCCATGATCCGTGTTTGCAAAACCTCTAAGTTTTGTGTGTTTTTACAGGAGTTGTGAGATCGATCACTGTCCGATATCTTCACCCTTTCACCATAATACAGACACATAGGGACGAACGTTTTGATGATTGTCCTTGCCTTCCCTTTGACGCCGTTTTACATATCAATGTACCTTGCCAGCCTAGTAAGATTCTTGTTGAAATCGTAAATGTTAAGCATACCTTGCCAGCCTAGTGAGCTCTTAAGAGTTGCCTTCGTACTTGACCAGCCTCCCGAGGTCCAACTGTGCTCGTAAGAGTTGCTGACTTACCTACTTAGCCTATTACAGTCGTACTAGCCCTGCCAGCCCTTTCATGTCCTCCCAAATTGTTGACCTACCTTGTCATCCGCCTAAGGTCGTAGGAGTTAATGACCCTATACGCGCTGGGATCCACAGACAGAGAGAGAGACAGCGACCATTTACTGTCAGGTTCATGCTCCGTTTCTATGGCATGCCGCATTATCTATTAGAGAGAAGATGATAATCACATTTCTCCATAAAGTGTGTGTGTGTGTGTGTGCGTGCGTGCGTGCGTGTGTGTGTGTGTGTGTGTGTGTGTGAAATTTCTTATACAATCGTCTGTGTGTCATACAAAATCATGTGTACATGTACACCTATTGCAATAGACTCGTTTGATAATGATTTCAACATCGAAGGTAACAATATCAGAATCAAAAATTTTCTACGTTTTCTTTGGAAAGCCATTATAATACATTCCATTCATATGCGGGTACAGCTTGTTTGTCCTATGTATGGGGCCTAAGAGACTGATAAGTTTGTTAGATAGGGAATTGATAAAGCATGATATATTAGATAAATGTTCTTGAAATCAAGTGCTATTTTCTTACGGTTTGTGGTGTGAGATACTTTAAGATAACTTCAGAAGACAATTGTCCTACGGCAGATCGATCAGATGTCGTACAATTGGTATACAACTCTGGACGTTCACAAGGGTGTTTTTCTCAATATCAGCTATTAGTTATAGGGCCTATTATTTCTCAAGAATTGCAGGACGTTGAGAATTAAGTACAAAACTTAATCTTTTTTAATATTTAAAAGCATTGAGGAACGACAGCGTTTTTCTCTACACTTGCACTTCAGGCATCAAACAAACAACAACAACAAAAACAACAACAAACCAACTACCGACAACTGTCTCATGAATTCTTAAAATTGCTCTTATATACATGTGAATCGGAGGTTGAGCGCATCAACAGTCACACCATATATATATATATATATATATATATATATATATATATATATATTATATATATATTATATATATATATATATATATATATATATATATATAATATATATATATACATATTAAAGTATATATATATATATATCAGAGATGTACGCCAACCAAATATCACTAGTTTACCATATACCGTTTGGTGCTGACACGATTTAATTGTATTGTACCATTTTCACAGTGTTATAGCATCTATTTGATGGAATTGTAAATGCAACCACCAAAACATTGAAACCACTTCAAAGACACCTATCCCAGTACCTTTTTATCGTGTTCACTCTGAAAGCGTACCACAATTTAAGAATCGTAGATTGGTGCAAAAGATGCTTTGCTTTGTCTTTTGTATTGAATTTTTTTTTTATCGTGAAGAGAGAAATAATGAGCTATTTCGGCGTATCTACAAACATTGGAACTTCACAGAACGCTCACAGGAATATCGCATAGTTTATCCCAACATCGCATAACCCACGTTCATATCAGTATGTGAGAATTACTACTCAACTTTCAAATATAAAATAAATGGACTTTGTATATGTTACAAGTAAGCCAGTCTCTTCAATCGTGACTCCAATAAAACGTTTAGGTTGTACGTATAAAGGATAATGACATATCGTTTTATCTTTCCTTGATAAATGAGAGATATATTTGGACGAAGACTTTCAAACACTATGAAATCATTCATTCAAATCAAATATATTTAGCTCTTGTAATTGATCGATTTCTCCTAAATTGTTTGCCTTAGTAACATTCCACGTGTTATCTATCATATCAGCAGACTATCCAATTGTTCCGATAATTTATGGTTTTATTCAAATATGATTCTCTTTACATGCATTGTTTTAGCAGATGTTTCATTTCTGATGGACAATCACCATGACACTTACGCATTTGCCTAAATAACGACGATTTCTATGCATTTAGATACATGTACCTGTCCATATTAATGTGTTAATTATTCGGTTGTCATTGCGGACCTTCAGTGATAATTTTGTTTTTGTACATAATTAAAATGTCAAATTGAAATAATCAGATTTGTATGGAGAGGCCCATAAGTGCAAACAAAATAAACCAAAAGTGGAAGGGGAAAATTCTTTATTATCGAATGAATACCAAAATTACTAAATGAAAATAAATTCAAAATAAAAACACCCATAATTCAGATAAAACTGAAGAAAGAGCGTGCAACGTGCCGTCGCCAGGCAACTGAATATGTGTTGCCAGGTCCAAGATAGAGTAGGAAGTCGAATTCGAGTGTGCGGATATCTTTTGAGAATTTGACAGTTCGGTATTTAAGAAAGAGAGGCAACAAGCAGTCAAATTATCAATGGAGAATAGTAATGTTTCGGCCTTTTTTCAATATTTTTGTTACTTGGTTGTTTTATTCAGTTAATCCATATATATTTAAGTAATAACCTGATACAAATTTGAATTAGTTTCTCATTAAATAATTTGGTTATCAAGTTTTAATTTTTTTCTACTTTTCAAAAAATATTTTCTTTGCACTAACAAGCTTCTGTAGTTTTGTAACATGTGTATTCTTTTTCGCTATTTCTGTCTCTCACCTCCAAAAAGTCAGCAAATCTCTCTTTATCTTCAGCTGTGCTTTTCCTAAAAGCTGGATACTGCCAATCTAGATCGATTCCATCGAAGTCGTGGAACCTGAGGAAGACAATAGCCTCCCTTGCGAACTCTTCCATGTTCTCTTTGGACCGGAGTATGTTAGACCACGCCTCGCTGTCCATCATCCAGCCTCCCACAGACAGAACCATGTTTAGATCCTCGTTATGATCACGTAACGTATTCATTCTCTCGATTCTAAATAAAATGAAACGTTGGAATCTTAAATTTACAATTATTGACTATGTTAACTTTATTGTGTTTTTGGACTTTGTTGGGAATGCTTGAGTTCGATACATATATTTTATTCATCAATATAAACAGCTATTTTTCCTTCGCTAAGCGTTCGATAATAAAAGTGCAACTCGCGGATATTTCAGATGATCCTTCCTTCGGTTTTGTCGGAGGTCCATGTTACCTTACACTCGACTTTGTATATGTTTTTAGGATTATGATTATGTTTAACACATTGTTAACTTCGCCAATTTATATGAGAAGCTCTTCCTAAGGTATATGTAAAGGCAAAGAAAACGAACAGTGATCAATCTCGTAAGTCGTAAATAGAATACAAAAACAAGAGTTGGGCAAACACGGACCCCTGGACACACCAGAGGTGGGATCAGGTGCCTAGGAGGAGTAAGCATCTCCTGTTGACCGGTCACACCCGCTGTGAGCCCATAGTCTTGTTCAGGTGTGTGAAAAACGGCTTAACATATTAGACAGCATTTGACTCAAAGGTAAGTCATATTGGTAAACTAAATTGTTATAACGACATAAAAATTTACGAAATGCTGCCTTTAAACGTGACTGTTGAAACCCCTGTAACAACAATTTGTCTGTAAGTAACCTGCCTCGATTCAAAAACTGATCTACGCAGAACAAGCTCTTGCGTATCGAATAAGTTGACAGACATACACACATATGCAGGTGATGATGAAATATTGCTACATAACTATGGGAAGTTGACGATGAAGAAGCTGAAATCGCCCCTTTGTCATAAAGTTGAGTATTTAGTTTGCCGTTAATGTCAATGTTCAATAAAATATCCAAGTATGTATATTATACTGTCCTTTGTTGAATGAATCCGTATGCATAGCATAAATAAAACATTGGCGCTTCACTGAAGCTGGTGATACATGTATTTCTAGTTTAAACCAAAATCCTCGAAAGGATGCAAACCTTAATATCGTATTTTCATTCGTAATCAATTTATATCACTAATCACTAATAATAATTAGCATTATTAGATAGTGATGCGCATGCATACGCTGCAGTAGAAATGGATCTTACAAGTGCATATCTTCAAACGCATCTGGGAACTTGACTCGTTTGCCACTTTCATCGATGGTCCCGTAGGCTAGGGTCAGGTGAGTGCAGTGGAAGGCGTCCACGTCCTCTGGTTGTAGCGCTTTGTCGCCATCTCTATAGGTCGCCCAGGCGCTGTAGTAGCACATCTTAATGAATTCTGAGGTGAAATAGAATTCAGAGAAATATAGGTACGGAATATTGAAACATTTAGTATGTATACCCATTGTTCGTGTATTGCAATTTTGTTCAGATGATTGACAAGAGAAAATTTATTATCTGGCATTTTATTAAAGGTGCATGAACAGGATATGAAATGAAAAATTTCAAATGTTATCCCATTTTTATTTCTTACAATTGCTTAACTACGGTATTTCTAATGGTCAGCATAAATTTGAATATCAGTTGTTGAGTTACAAGTGAGATTTGTGCTTATATATTGATTGTTTATAGGAGAATATATTTATATAACAAAATGAGATGTGGCAAACACTAGAAATTGTTTAATTTTGTTCAGAAATTGTTTATTTTTGTTAAGAATTAATTTGCATCTTGAAAAATAGTCTTTCAGTGACACACATTAGGTATACCATATGACCTATATTAATTTAATTTCATTGTCAAGATTTGCATTTTTACAGAGCCCGGGCTAATTATAACCTTGCGCTTACAACCTCTCTGGCGTCTGTGTTTAAGCACTTTGTTCGTCTAAAAATAAATAATTACAGACTCCTTAATCATGAATTTTTAAGGATCCTCTATAACTCTGAATTAATGACTAGGAGAGTTATCTCAATACTGTGTTTGAATTATAAAATACAAAGTTACTTAAATAAAATACGTTATTGGGACTAATAGTGTGATTTTCTGCTCGCGATATGTGCCTTTTCATATCTTTATTTCCTGGTGAATCCTTCTCTTGTTTAATTGGCTCTTCCATTACTTCCTTATTTTTATTGTAAACACATTATTTACAGAATACGATTATATGATATCCCAATCTACCTGCAAATCTGGAAAAAGATCCAATTTGAGGACATTTTACTTGTGCATGCATCAAAGTGTAGTACTATTTATTTCTTTAAATGACTTGCAAAAATAGCAAGTAACAAACCTCCATGGACTTCCGTTAAGGTGATCAGGGTGACGAGAAGAAACGAGCGGATCATCGTATTCATGATCTGAAAAAATGGAGTTCTTACTCCATTAACTGACAAAATACAATTAGCTTTAAAAGAAATAGCTGATTTCTGTTTCATCTTAATTGTGTTTCCTTCGCTCAAAAATACTTACAAAGAGTGAATTAGTTTTACCAGAGATAGATAGATACTAGTAGATAGATAGATAGATTTAGATAAGAATAAGATAGATAGATTCTTGAAGATAGATAGATTCTTGTAGATAGATAGATATTGATATGATAGTATGATAGATAGATAGATAGATTCTGTATTACAATATCAAAACACTTACTGGTTGATATTTTCAGTATTTGGAGTAAATCCGTAAAAATCAAACAAGAAGGATTACAACGATCTCTACGCCATTTTCTTCAATCGTCAATTGCTGTCTGCATTATACAGTATAACAACCTGATTTGAATTTAATTAGTATATCACATTTAGACAGAAACAAGTGAACTGTGTAATTCTGACACCATACTAGTGATCATTGTCACTGACGTGAATATGACTGTATTGGTTCTATGAATTCACATATCCTGTTTCGTCCCATAACATATCATTTTTCATAATTAAATTTCGATGTCAAGGGTCTACCTGAAGTATTTCGAGAAAGATAAAATTAACGCATCACTCATAATTTCTTTTAACTGACCTAAATTTGCATAATTGACGTCACTGTATGATGAGTATAATTACTTGCTAAAAACTTTCTTTTTCATCACCATATTATGTTTATGTCCAGTGATAATTAACTTTAAAATAATTTTGCAAGGACATTTTACGATGGAAGCAACAATGTCCATCAGAGGAATTTTGCACCATTCAAGTAAGTATATTACATGTTTTTGATGATGAGGAATTATAGACATGAAGCTTGTGTACTAAGTATGCCACTGATAAATTTCTATACCTCACAAGTACATGTGTATTATTTCCTTTGAATGATTAAGTACTATTCCCTTTGATTTATGATTATTAATGACACAACCATAAAGTTATCCAATACATGGGGGTGGGGATGCAGTTTGTCAGTTGTTTTACATTCCTAATCAAAACAACTTTACCCTGCTCAATCTATCAGATATATACCTATATATATAATATATATAATCAAAAGAATAAGTTGATCTCAACCATCTCTTTATTATATATATATATATTATATATATATATATATATATATATAATATAATATAATAATATTATATAATATATATATATATATATATATATTATAATTATATATAGTAATAGATAATATATCCATTTTCACGTTTAAGATGCACGTTGTATACTTTGACAATTCTATTGAAGTATTTAGGAGAAAAATAGCATATCATCAAATTTGTGAGGGAAACTAAACTGTATTATGATCATCAACATTTTTCTGCAAAGTGTTTCATTAGTATATGATTGTGGTTAAAATGTTGACTCCAATGCAGCATAGAAATATTGGTGGAGTAAGTTTGCTCAGGACCTAACCTGAATAGTAATTGCACTTTCTATATTCATTTGAACAAAAATTGGCTCGACCGAAATGTATGCATGGTAAAGTGTACATGTACTGGTATTCATAGTAAATCCTGCTAGAGTGAAGTATAGCGTTATCTACAATAAGACACATTTATCTATTAATATCCTGTCAGTTATTTATTTCCATGACACTAATATAACATCTTATATCCAATGGATTTATAAATTTACGAGAATCACATTGTCCACGATGGCTTTTCAATCGAGGGCATCGGACTACCACCACGACCTGCAGAAGACTGTACTTGTGCCCAGAACACCGATTGTTGAGCTTGCATTTCTGCCAACTGTTTGGTGTAAGCGGCCGCCTCTTTGTCTTTCACTCGAGCTTTTCGGTAGTCCTGAGCTCTTGTGAAATAAGCTACCTCTTTGTGAGCATGCGCTATTTTCTTTTTTAGTAAATCTCTCAATGAGCCATGCTTAGCTGACACATAGCTAACATATTCCCGAGGACCAAGTCCGTGAATTATAGCGAACATAAGCGGCCATTTGTCACCACAAGCACCACTATGGTCATCTTGGTCTACTGTCCAAATTGCCACTCCTCCCAGGTTATTCTTCGCAACAAGTTGGGCCTAAAATAAACAATTGCTTATGTATTATCGTATGTTACAGAAAGGAAAGTATCAGTGAACAAAATAAAGATCTACGGTAGTAAACTTTGACTTCCTGTGGTTGACAGGGACGTATTTGTTAGTCCAATTCCCTTTTCATGCGTTGAAAATCGTTACTTCTCTTAACAGAAAATGTACATGCATAATCTTTGCTCTCTTGCTCTGTAAGAGAGAAGACCTAGCCTATGTACCTTTTCTCTGATACTTCTTGGATTGTCAAATCCAACCCATTCATCTCCTATAACGTAATATGGAACCCGCTTCTCAGGAATATATCTTTCCCGCACTCCACCTCGGATTAAGTGACATATCTGCAAAATATAAACAGCTATCAATTGATTTCACACATAAGATGAAGCCAAGGTATGTAATTATGTCTTTGTCCTTACCTTATTGACGGGGATTCCTTCCCCTCCATCCGACCCCGGGCCCACGGCTGGGGCACCTGGCATGGAATAATTAGCGTTTTGTAATGTGAAGGACCGACCGTAGAAGGCGAGTCCAATCACAATGTGGCTAGGGGGTACTCCTGATAGAACCCACTCTTTAGCTAGCTCATTCTGACAATATACAGAAAACCATATCCTCAGCAGACTTAACTCGCTGTGTGTTGCAATATGTTTTGGCTAATCGAACATATTTTTCACATTACCAAAAAAAAATTACATGCACGGTGCTTTAGTTGCATAAAAGGACTACTTTGTGAATGCATTTTCTATAAAGATTTCATTAATATAATTTGAAAGGAGGTATTTTAACAGCATAGTTACAATCTATGAACATTTCAATTAAATGGTACAGTGTATGCTCTGTGTGACAAATATATAAGTCAACGTATATACATAAAACATTGCAAATGAACATATTTCTGTGTTAAGAATATATTGTAGTGTGAAACCTACAACACTGTCCTTGGGTTCTGGACTGAGATCGTCCCCGCCAGTGAGAGGACTGTGATGGTCAGCTATCAGTGGCTCACTCCAGTGACCTTGTAAGTCATAGGTCTTCAAGTTAAAGAAGTCCACCTCCCTACAAAAGGTAAGTGAGTATATGTTGTATCAAGCGTATTTTGACAAGAAAAAATAATTTATTTTCATAAACCTTGCAGCAGACATATGCATATCCTTTATCAATGAGGCATAGAACATGTGGATTTCAATAATTCTAGATATTGTAATGTGAAATTTATCAATGATGAACTATTGTTATAACCGGTTAAGTTTCTGTTGTTACGTGTTGAACCTTTTAGATAGACAAAAGTGGTGCCAGTTAAGTTTGTCTTTTAGAATCAATGATTCATGGATCTACTATATTTTGATTCAGAGCCAGTGAAATGTGAATATACACTGTAACGAACAGTGATCAATCTCGTAAGTCCAAATAGAATACAAAATTAGAGTTGGAGCGGAACCACCGGGCCCCTGGATACACCAGAGGTGGTTTGTGTAACCTCTAAGGCGACAAGAAACAATATACTCATGTTACATTCTCAGAGACAGGTCAATAGCATGGCGCCCACTGATAAAGGGAGTGCTATTGTACTTACTTTGATAATTTTCTGAGGTCGTAGGAGTGCATCACACGATAGGCCGAGGGGTCTACAGACAATGAAAACGACAGGTGCCATTTGCTATCTGGTTCTGACTCTGTCTCGATGCCATGTCGAAAACGCTAGATAAAGAGAGTCAAAGGTCAAAAGATATTTTCAAGTCTTTAAAGTGTTGGTCTTGAACATTTGAAGTATACAGATCTCAAACTTCATCATGAAGTAAAATCCAGGTGTTTAAAATCAAGGGCAACTGAAATATAGAAAATATTTGGATGAGCATTACTTGAGGTTTTTTTACCCAACTGAAACATAATCCTTATGAAAAGGTGAAGTTAACTAACAGTGATAGAAAAGAAGAGTTGGGCAAACACGGACCCCTGGATACATCAGCGTTGGGATCAGGTGCCTAAAAGGATTATTAATCATCAGACTACCTACTGACTTACATTTCTTCCTTATAATACTGTCAAGTAATATCTTATAAAAATTAAATAAAAAAGTGTTGAAAATTAGAGGTATTGAAACAATCACTACACATCTTAGAAATGTTCTGAAGCAACTTGTACGAATGAATTGGCAGACTCCAGGTTTAATAATACCCTTACAAGCTCATATTTGCTCGTGCATGATATACCTAACTCATGGCAGTATTTACTGATACAAGTTCGATAACACTGTAATATTTCTGTAATTTGAAAGATAAACACCTCACAAAATTCCACCAGTTTTTCTTGATCCGCGTGAGTGCTTCCTCTAAATGACGGGTACTGCCAGTCTAGATCGATGCCGTCGAAGTCGTGGAAGCGGAGGAATACAATGGCTTCTGTAATGAAGGCCTCCATAGACTCCTTGTTTCTGACCACATTTGTCCACGCTTCGCTGTCCATCATCCAGCCTCCAATTGACAGCACCATATTTATGTCATCTTTATGGTCTCGTAGTTCGTTCATTCTCTCAGCACTAAAGCAAACCGGGATTTAATTTCAAATGTTATAAACTTGATTTCAAATGAATTCTAAATCACTGTACAATTCATTAGTTACATGTATATCTGCTCTAGTCATCTGTGATATGTCTTTTTAAAAACTTGTATCATTTCTTACAGGTGCATATCTTCAAAGGCATCCGGAAATTTCACCCGTTTGCCGGTTTCGTCTATTGTAGCATAAGCGAGGACCATGTGAGTGCAGTGATGAGCGTCAACGTTCTCGGGTGTCAGAGCATGTGGTCCGTCTCGGTAAATCGCCCAGGCGCTATAGTAACACATTTTGATAAATTCTGCAAAAACATGTGAGCAGATTTTGTTTTGAAATGCACAACATTGATGGTATTATTTTGTTTAACTTGAACATTACATAAAGTACATGTTTTATCTACTTGTTCATAGAAAAACTATTCTGATGTAAAATTCATTATTTAGACCAACTCCCATTTTTGTAGAGCTTTTGTAAATTTTATGTATATTATATAATGTAAAACTCATGTTGAAACATTATGTAAATATCTTCACTGTATCTGTGCATATTAAACTCTCTGGTAGAGTTTTCTGTGTTCTTTAAAGAACAGTATTGCTTTATAAATATGTTAAATGGGAGTTTATTTCGTCTTATTCCTTCTAAGTTAAAAATTATATGATGAACAGTCACGTTTTCGGTGCTTGTTTCATTATGGCAACCTGACAGGGCAGCCAGACAGTTGAACGCTTTCATAGACAGGAAACATTCATATATTTCCATTTAATATACGTGAAAAGATTCATTGCATTTTATATACGTCCTAATTAGAATCATGCAACAAGTTTTAGTTGATAAATTTTAAAATATATGAGCTCCGATAGAACTTTTAATGTGTGTGAATACAAAAATGAAAATAATAATACCGAGTGAGGAACATTTGTTTTTTAATTTTTAAATCGAATCCATGATACTTTAGCAAATATATGATTTGACATTCAAATCATTTACGTACTTGATTCACTAAGCTGACTAAGGTAAGTACAGAAATATGAGGTTTGAAGTAGCTTGAATAAAGTGATATTCAGAGTTTAAATTTGTATGATACTTTTAAAAAAGTTGAAGATATATTTTCAACGTCAAATTTTCATTGATCTATTTTGAAATAGTAATTCTATATTTTTCGAAATAGTTATTGAAGAAACAGTCGTCATAGTATATCAAAGAATAATACATTGACAACATATATGTATAGCCTTCGATTGCGGATGTATTTTGAAGTGATCTACACGTCTTCTAAAGAACATTATCAGAATCCAAACAGTATATTATCTGTTAACATTCGAATGATATATACAGAATATATCACCGATATATTTATTACATTTGGTTTTCATCATAAATTACCATCAAAAACTTACCCCCGCTTACACATGAGAACAAAGAAATTAGAATCAACCAAACTGCCATTTTCATCTTCTGCAAGTAATCTGATGTGCTCTAATCATCCAAATAAATTCATGTTCAGTATCTGGGGAAAAAAATCAACAGATCAGCTTCCTGCAAATGCACCTGTTCAGCTGACCACCATCTTTATCATTTACTTGTTGCTGTATTTAGTTTATTTAAATTGTTTAACAAGAGTTTTTACATAATTAATCATTTTTCATATTTACATGAAAATGTAATGGAAACAAGTGATGTGGAGTGAAGCAGTATATTAAGACAAGATTTTAATGATCCCAGGAGGACAGATATGGTAATTTCTTCCTCCTGTCAAGATTTCAGAATTCGCTTTTGTTTCAACTTTGGAGCTAGTCCACAAGCATAAAAAAAATATTTTTGATAATAACTTTAACAAATCAAGGTGATTCTCAAATATAAAATTGAAAACAATGTGTCTATTAAATCGATTCAACATTCATTTAACAATACTTCTGAGTGTCCATGAGAGTTGTATGTCCAATACGGTAAGGTCATACCTTTTTGTTTTCTTTGTTATACATCAGGTCTGACCAACAAAATCTGATTACCTATCACGAAAAACACAAATACAATTATTACAATCCCTTGTAGCTGACACCACTTTTTTTAAATTTCAGCCTAAGTACCACTTGTCAAAAATATGCATGTCTGGTGCACTAAATTTGAAACAGACTGAGTAAAATATGGCGATTTCAAAGCTTCTGTGTGATTTGGATGCAATAAATAATATAGTGAACAATGACGGATAAAACTCCCGGAAATATATTGTGGTCTTTTTTCTGGTTGCCATCAGAGCATCAAGATCTTGACAGCCCGCTGACGCTTGTTGCAAGTCCAAAGCATGTTGTAATTCAAAACAATAACGTTTTTAAAGTCCAAAACACTAAGGATGTTATAATGTTAATTTGTTACTTAATATCCTTTTCTTGCGTCACCAGCTTTAGGTTTTGTCCTCTGCATGGTGTTCAAGGACGTAGTGTCCAGAGTTATCGTTCCAACCCCTATAATGACACGTGATTCCATATTAGTAAAAGTCATTACCTATTTTAAACGCCTAAGCTAGAACCTAAGAGTTGCGAACCAGTAAATTTTATTGCGATTTTCGTTTGTATATTGTTTTACGACCCTTTCGAGAATATTTCACTCAAGTATAAACATCGACTCTAAGTGAAGGGGCATACTTTGACATGAATGGAGCTCAGTGCTGTAACAATCAGTGTTCTTTATCATCACAACGTCCATCATGACACAGGACTTCTATTTTAAGGTCGTATCCAAAACACTCGTTACTTTCACTTTTATTCCCGGGTGCTTGGCAATGGAACAGGTACTCTCCATGTTAAATGTCAGGTTCGACGCAGCACAGGGAGAGAACGACTTCGGCGATCGCTTAAATGTATAGGCAAATATAACGATAAGTGATCAATCTCGTTAAGTCCCAAATAGAATACAAAACAAGAGTTGGGCAAACACGAACCCCTGGACACACCAGAGGTGGGATCAGGTGCTTAGGAGGAGTAACCATCCCTTATCGACTGGTCATAATCGCCGTGAGCCCATTGTCTTCATCAGGTAAAAGCAAGTGCAAGATGTTAATCCTTCCGCATCACGCCGTTAATTTCTTAAACTTAAATTTACTACCAAATTAAAGTTTGTTTTTTGGAGGCAAAAAC